>BKCP01007070.1:2049096-2071140 GCA_008636005.1 Striga asiatica | reverse complement strand
TGGGCATATTTATAGATGCCAAACTAAGTCTAATCCTAGTCTAAGAAGAACTCCTAATGCATGGAAATAAATAAAGTCCTAAGGAAACTAGATATCTAATGAATATAGACTTACCTAAACTACTTAGATACTATTAGGCACATGCCTTTTATTCCCAATCCTAACCAAACTATTATTCTTAATTATGCTATGTAAATCATGTGCCAATCCCATTTGCTTGATCGGCAAGAAAATCGCGCGCCCAAAACCTAGCCATCCGAGTCGCGCCGCCTCGCCATGCCTATTCCTCCTCGCGCGCGATAACGCGCGCGCGCGCCTTCCACGCGTTGCCCTTATCGCGCGCCTTGCACCCTCGCCCTTTGGCCCGCGCGTGCTCGCCCCTCACGAGAGTGCCCCGCACGTCCACTCGCTTGGTCTCACTTCCTCGATCGCTCATCGCACTGGTCGCGTCCCAGCCACGTGCGCGTGTGTCGCGCACGACTACTTCGTCGCCCCACTCGACCAGCGTCTCGCGCGTGTCTTTGGTCGTCTCGCAAGTAGATCGCGCGTTGGTCCCCACTTCTCGTTCGTAGCTGGTCGCGGTGCGTGCTAACCACCCAACATCCTCACCTCGCGCACCGCCCGGTTCCTCCGCCGCGTACACGCCATCGTCATGCCCTTTTCTCGCGCGTCCTGTTCCAGCGCACGTGGTCACGCGACTCCCGCGTGCCGCGTGCCTACCCCTCGCGTGTTTCCCCCTCGCGCAGCCTTCGCGAGTCCTCTTAGCACGGTCCCGGGGGTCGTTCTAACCCTTATCGCACCACTTTTCATGACTCGAGTGCGGCTCTTCCTCGGGCTCGGATGGGTCGATGACCACATCCGCATTAAGTAGGCCCGGTGCGGGGCTGAGCCTGAACCAGCGCCCGACCGCCCGGTCCAGCCGAGCTGGCGGTCCAGCCAGCCAACGAACCGGCTGGTTCGACCGGCGGTTCGAGTCCGTCTTGATTCGTGATTTCCGGTCCGAGTCTCTTTCCAGAATTTAAGTATTTTTCGAGCCAAACCAGTCCAGATTTACTGATCAGATAGAACCGAACATTTTAGTATATAATTAAACGTTCCGAGCATCATACTTAGCAATTATTTGCTTATATGTTTATGTAGCTTAAGGAGAGTCGAGCCTCCGACAGCTACTACAGTTTTTCAAGCACTTGCCAAGTTTTCAATATTACCAGGTGGGGGCCCTGCACTGGGTATTACATTGCCTATAATCTTGTACCATTTATGAAGTATGTATGTAGATAAGTTTTACCCGAACGGTCCAGTTTAACCGTTCGTGGTCCAGTTTATGTTGACTCCCAGTAGTGTCACTCGCCCAGTACAGTTTTGACTCCCAATAGAGTTATCCTCGGTTTCTGGGGAGGCGACCCCCAGAACGTGATCACCTGAGAACCGGCCAGTTACCGGTAGTCCGCACCAGTACAGTACAGTTTTATTTATGTATATACTGAGTTTATGATATTCGGTTATACGTGTTGTTTGTTCAGTGCTGGTTCTGGCGGAGTACAGTGGATGAGTACTCACGCCCCCACTATTATCTTTTTAGGTGATGGAGTGCAGCCCGGAGCGTGAGCCGAGCATGGTGGTGTGGTGGTGTCCGCGTCAGCTGGACATTTGTTTATGTTTATGTTATGTTGGCATGTATAAATAATTTCAGACTGTACTGTACTTTATTTTACGCTTCCGCACTGCCAACCCAGACCTAGTATGTATGCACGTTTAATTTTTCCTCATCCGTATTTTCCCCAGTCGGATTTTATATGTTGATTTGGGAACGTGCATAAGTATCAGAAAAAGAGAAGTCAGTAAGTAAGTAGCATCCCGCAAGTTAGTAAGTTTAAACGTTTTTCGAAAACAGTTGCAGTATACTTCGAAAATAACTGCGAAAATTTTACCCAATTTTTCGTGAGTCAAAGTTATAGTAGACGGGGTGTTACAGCTTGGTATCAGAGCGCGGTTAGCGTTTCTGAAGACCAAAATTCAGTCAAAGTTACCACACCACGCTCACGCTCGTGCTGCCTCCGAGGTAAGTCACCTAAACCAGTCTTTTATTTTGCAAGTGCTTACTCAAATTCATGTATGGGGCCTAGATAACTATCCTCTTATAAGACCGATAACTCTAGAGGGAGAACTCTAGAAAGAATTATGTTTCAGAACTCTAGTCTAAGTCAGAACTCCTATTTGATTCAGAACCTTAGACGGATAAGTTGTCTATTATCGACGACTCGTTAAGAAATTTGTAAATCATCAAGTAACTATTTAATCTCTTCTACCAAACTCCCCTATATGCTAACCCTGTCAACTGGCCATCCAGATGGCTAATCGCAGAAATAGGAATGCTCCATTCCCACCAGTCGCAGCCCCTCCAGTAGTTCCCGAGCGGGATCTGGGGCAGCGCGTCGCAGAGTTTCGCGGGTTTCACCCAGCGACTTTCAACGGACAGGGAGATCCTCGACAAGTTGAGGAATGGGTGCGCAACCTTGATCTTATCTTCGAGGTCATGGGTTGCCCCGAGCCAGTCAAGGTCATGTGTGCTCAGCTTCAGTTGACAAGGGATGCGGGACTTCGGTGGAATGCCTACTGGGCCATGAGGCCTGGGGAGAAGACTAATCTCACGTGGCAGAGAGCGAAGGAGGTAGTCCGAGAGAAGTATTACCCAGATCACTACGTTGAGAGGATGGAGAGACAGTTCCTGAGTCTGGAGCAGGGCGGCCGGACTGTTGACGAGTACGAGCTCGAGTTCTCTCGCCTCGCCTTCTTCGCGCCAAACCTCGTTGACACGGAGGCGAAGAGGACGAAGCGATTCCGGGTGGGCCTACGGGGAGAGATCTGTCACACCATCAGTGCCATGGGCCCCATGACGTATGCTGAGACAGTCTCTCAGGCCCAGCATATGGCCGTGGTGGCCAGCCGGTTCCGTGCCCCAGTCAGGCAGCCAGTCCAGCCATTGGCCTTACCAGTTCAGCCAGCCCCACCACAGATAGCGCCACCTCAGCCGGCGCAGCCTCAGCAGGCACAGCGACCCAACAAAAGGAAGTGGAAGGGTCGTAATGATCGTAGGAACGGACCGAGAGGCCCAGCACCAGCACCAGCTCAGGCTGTGCAGCCTATCCGTCAAGTTGTACCACCATGCGCTACCTGCGGCCGTAATCACTGTGGGGAGTGCCTAGCTGGTCAGAATGTGTGCGATCGCTGCCGTAGACCCGGCCATGGTATTCGTGTTTGCCCAGACCGTGCACAGAATCCACAGGGGCAGCATCAGCAGGCCCAGAATCGACCTGGAGGTGGACCAGCCCAGATCTTCGCCCTTAACCAAACGGAGGTAGCCGAGCAGCCAGGTACAATGTCTGGCATGATATCTTTATTCAATGTACCAGTCTTTGCCTTGTTTGACACGGGAGCGACCCATTCGTTCGTTTCCACAAAGTGTCTCAACGCTATAAATGTCCAAGGAGTGAGCACTGTCGACCCCCTTGAGATAAGCTTAGCCTCAGGGAGGAAGATAGTGACGCACTCTTTGGCCAAGGACCTTATTCTTGATATTGGCAGAAAAACTCTTGCGGTCGATGCGTTTGTGATCGAGATGAGGGACTTCGACCTCATACTCGGAATGGATTGGTTGGCGAAGTACCACGCGGACATCCGATGAAAAGACAGAGAGGTGACACTTCAGATGACTGGGGAGAGCAAATCACGTTCTTCGGAACGAAGGTTAGAACCTTGTCACGTGTCATCTCAATGGCGAAAGCGACCAAATATCTACAGAAGGAGGACTGTCAGGGCTACCTGGTGAACATCGTCGGGGACTCATCGGAGGAGCGGAGCTCAGAGACATCCCAGTGGTGCGCGACTTCATCGACGTCTTTCTAGAGCATTTACCTGGGGCACCACCGAATTGCCAAGTGGAGTTCATGATTGATCTGGTTCCAGGGGCAGGACCAGTCTCGAAGGCACCTTATCGAATGGCCCCGAAGGAGCTGCAGGAGCTGAAAACTCAAATTCAGGAGTTACTCAAGCTTGGTTTCATTTGACCGAGTGATTCACCCTGGGGAGCACCTGTCCTCTTTGTCAAGAAGAAGGATGGGACCATGCGAATGTGCATCGACTATCGGGACCTAAACCTGTTGACGGTGAAGAACAAATATCCTCTCCCCAGGATAGAAGATCTGTTCGATCAGTTGAGGGGTGCCAGAGTGTTTTCCAAGATCGATCTCCGCTCTGGTTACCATCAGCTGAGAATCAAGGAGGCCGATGTGGCCAAGACCGCTTTCAGAACTCGATACGGGCACTATGAGTTCGTTGTGATGCCGTTCGGGTTGAGCAATGCACCGGCGGTATTCATGGATCTCATGAATCGTGTCTTCCATCCCTTCCTAGACCAGTTTGTTATCGTCTTCATTGATGACATCTTGGTCTATTCTCGTAATCCAGAGCAGCACGAGGAGCATTTGAGGATCGTGTTGCAGACTCTTAGACGGGAGAGGCTTTATGCCAAGTTCTCCAAATGTGAGTTCTGGCTTGATCCAGTGGCTTTTCTTGGCAACATTGTTACGGCGGGAGGAATAGAGGTTGACCCATCGAAGATCGAGGCAGTCCGAAACTAGTCAGCACCGAAGAATGCCACCGAGGTTCGTAGTTTTCTCAGATTAGCTGGCTATTATAGGCGTTTCATCGAGGGGTTTTCCAGGATAGCCCTACCCTTGTCTCGATTGACGAGAAAATCGGTGAAGTTCGAATGGAGTGACCATTGTGAGGCGAGCTTCCAAGAGCTGAAAGGAAGGCTTACGACGGCGCATGTGTTGACTATATCGGATCCCACTCAGAGTTTCACTATTTACAGTGATGCCTCGAAGCTGGGTCTAGGCTGCGTACTGATGCAAGAAGGTAGGGTTGTGGCTTATGCTTCTCGACAGCTAAAGTCGCACGAGGAGAACTACCCGACTCATGACCTGGAGTTGGCAGCAGTAGTTCACGCCCTGAAGATTTGGAGGCATTATCTGTACGGCGGCAGATGTGAGATTTATACCGACTACAAAAGCCTACGGTATATCTTCACCCAGAAAGAGCTCAACATGCGTCAAAGGCGATGGTTAGAGCTGGTGAAGGATTATGACTGTACCATTAACTATCATCCGGGCAAGGCGAACGTAGTTGCCGACGCCCTCAGCCGTAAGGGAAAGGGCGAGCTGACCTGTATGATCACTCAACAGCGTCAGTTGATTCATGAGTTCGCTCGGATGCAGCTAGAAGTGGTTGAATCACCTCCTAAGTTGCCAGTTGTGGGAAGTATTTGAGCTATGAGAGTGTGGCCCACGCTACGAGACAGGATCCGGCGGGATCAAGCCTTCGACGAGTTTGTTCGCTCAATGGGGGCAAAGATTCATGCCGGAGGAGTAGAGGGCTTTTACCGATGCACAGATGGTGCTTTGGAGTACAAGGGAAGGATTGTTGTGCCAAACGTCGAGGCCCTGAAGAAGGAGATCTTGACAGAGGCACATAGTACTCCATACTTGGCGCACCCCGGTAGCACCAAGATGTATCACGACTTGAAAAGGTCGTTTTGGTGAAAGGGGATCAAGCGAGACGTCGCCGAGTTTGTTGAACAGTGCTTGATTTGCCAGCAAGTGAAGGCTGAGCACAAGGTTCCACCGGGACTCTTACAGCCTTTAGAGATCCCGCAGTGGAAGTGGGAGAAGCTGACCATGGACTTTGTCACGGGATTACCGATGTCGCCCGAACGTCACGACGCAGTATGGGTTGTAGTGGACCAGCTGACGAAGTCGGCCCACTTTATGCCTGTCAGGATGGACATGTCCATGGAGCAGCTAGCCGAGACGTACCTTCATGGAATCGTTCGACTTCACGGCATTCCTGTCGAGATTGTATCAGATCGTGATCCCCGGTTTACTGGCCATTTCTAGGAGAGTCTGCACGAGTCCATGGGGACGAAGTTGAAGTTTAGCTCCGCTTACCACCCACAGACCGATGGGCAGTCGGAACGAACCATCCAGACGCTTGAGGACATGCTCCGAGCTTGTGTCCTAGAGCGAGGTGGTTCGTGGGAGAAGTTGTTACCCACTGTGGCGTTTGCCTACAAAAACAGCTATCACTCGTCGATCAAGATGGCCCCGTTCGAAGCTTTGGACGGGCGCAAGTGCCGCTCACCCCTTTATTGGGATGAATTCGGCGAGAAGCAGGTTCTCGGTCTCAAGTTGATCGAGGACACGGTGCAGAAGGTTGCCGAGATCCGAGCGAGGCTGAGAGAGGCACAGAGCCGACAGAAGGCCTACGCTAACAAGCGTAGAAGGGAGCTTGAGTTCGAGCTGGGAGACAAGGTGTTCCTGAAAGTCACGCCGATGAAGGGCGTTGTACGTTTTGGGAAGAGGGGGAAGCTGCAGCCCCGATTCATAAGGCCATTCGAGATTCTCGAACGAGTTGACGTAACAGCCTACCGTCTGGCGTTACCCCCAGAGCTCGCGAGTGTACAAAACGTCTTTCATGTGTCGATGTTGAGAAAGTATGTGTACGATCCGAGCCACGTAGTAAACTTTGATGAGTTAGAGGTCGGGCAGAACCTGACGTACGATGAGCAGCCGGTTGCAGTTCTGGACCGAAAGGTCCGTCGGCTGAGGAACAGAGATGTAGAGCTCGTCAAAGTTTGCTGGAGTCGCCACGACGAGTCGGAAGCCACTTGGGAGAGAGAGGCCGAGATCAGAGCTCGATATCCAGATTTCGAGTTTTGAGTGGTATCAATTGTGCCCTGTGTACTTTTATTTTACGTTCTTATGTATATAGTTCTGTAGTAGGATGTTTTGGCCTAGCACCTTAGTTTGGTATTTCTGAGGACGGAAATATTTTAAGGAGGATAGGTTGTAACGCCCAAAATCAGTAATAATATTAAGAACGGTTTCACTGCTCGACTATAAGTGATAGCCGTAATTTTAAGAAATTTCGAGTTATATTATATATGCTAAATGCTCAATTAATTCCTAAGTTTGATAGATCATCCTTTGGAATTCTCTATATTAAGTATAAGTCAAGATCAATCCATTAATTTGGATTGTTAAAATCATAGCAAATCGACTCGAGAAATTATTGCCTTCGAACCCTAGTTTGGTTCCGATTATTTTTCTAGTTATTTTTCGAGCATAGCCAAGTCTTGGTATTTTTATACTTAGAATAATTTCTAAGCGTGTGGGAATACCAAAGTTCAAGTCTTGAATTTTTTTAAATCGAGCCTTAGCCATTTTTCGAGCCGCTCGCGCCCAAAGCCTGAGCCGAGCCATGCCCTATGCTTGGTTAAGTGTTGGGTAAGTTCCTCACATTTTTTCTAAGTCTTTTAGACCACTAGAACAAGCTTTGTACTTAGCCCAAGGTCATCCCGCGAGCAGCCCGCGCAGACCTCGCGTTCAGCCCAGCAAGCCGCGCCCAGGCCGTGCAGGCTAGCAGGCCGCGCCCAGGGCCAGCGCCTAGGCCCAGCGGCAGCGTGACAGGCCCACCTTCTTGAGCCCAAATGACTAAGTTTCGGCCCATATTCACCCAAGACCCCTTCATGCGTGTATTACACACTTAATGAGGATTAATTAGAGTTAATATGCCCCTAAAAAAGTATTGAGGAAGTCAACTTAGCACTAGCTCAAAGTGGAGTGATGGGCAAATGAATATTTTATTCATAAATGCTAGTGGATGTCCCCCATGCATGCTCCAGCCGACCAGACCTGCTCCATCAGCCACCATACTCTGATTTTCCACTCAAATGATCACCAAAAACCGTGCAGAGTGCACCCAAGCCAAGTCCCAAGACCCCACATAACTCTCATGCTCATGAAGTGGGAAAAATGCACTCATTTTGGTCTCTTTTGACCACTACCTAGCAACCTCCGCCCCTTAGCCTATTTAAGGCTCATTTTTCAGCCTCAATGAAGCTCTTAGACACCTAAACATTCGCTCATATTGAGAGGAACGAAGGGAAAACCGAGAAGGCACCATAGCCACTTACCTTGTGCACGCGCGCTCGCACCCACGGCCAAATGGAGGAGGAGAACCAGCCATTTCGTGCTCCATCCCATTTCTTCTAAGACTTATCAACTTCCAAGACTTCCTTGGATTTTTATAAGTCATTGGGAGTCATCAAGCTCAACAAATAATACCTCGAGCCAAGCCCCAAGTCCTAAAGCCGCACCTAGCCCGTGCTTAGCACCCTCTTGCCATTTTCGATTTTTGGTGAAGGTTAGCTCCACCTAACTTTTAACCACCACCTATTTATGTTATTTGAGGATTTTTCATGCATAAATATGAAGCCATGCATGTGAGAAAACCTAAGTTCCGATTTTATTATGTTAATGGCCTTAAAAATGAAATTTGAGTAGCAAGCATGCCAAAGTCGAAAATGATAGTAAATCACCCTTAAATATCATTCCATTGAAGGTGTAAAAGTTTCAATGTAAATGGAGTTCATTACCTTGGTCATTTCATTCATGAAAATGGGTTATTTTAGACACCCGAGGCCTAGTTCAATGCATGAAAGTTATGACCTATGTGTTAGCCATTACAGTCATCATTTTGGATGTAAAACACTCGGCCCTGAGTGAAATTGCATGTTGAGAATGTTGGTTCGGACGTCAAGTGCTCGTACGTGCCATTTAGGCCCTACCGAGTAGCATGCATGTGGACCCGGGGTCCACTAGTGTTTCTTAGCATATTTGTAGCACATTCATCATATTATGATCATATGTCATGCATGTCACCGGAGAAAGTCGCCGTAGGTCCGGCAAGGGCCGGCCTTGGTCACTGGCCGCGCATGTAGTGCGGCAGTGCCCGGCCCAGTGCCTGTCAGTGCCCGCGCCCAGCCGGTGCGAGGCACAACAGCCCTCTGGGCACGAAACAGCGCCCAGCAGAGTCTGTCCGCGCCCGCGTGTGAGGTCTTGGTGCCAGTAGCGCCCAACATGCGTGGCCATGGCACCCAGCGTGCACGGCCCACGCGCACGGCGCCCGGCAGCGCCGTGCCAAGCCCCAGCGCACGAGGCCTCGCGCCAGAGCCTCGCGCCAAGTCCAGTGCTGACCCGAGTCGGGTCAATTGAGCCCAGTCGGCCTCGGTGCGTGTCCAGCAGCACGCCCGAGTGCCCAGTGACCTCGGGGACGCCCGGTAGCGCCCGAATAAAAATATCAAGCCGCCATTCTTGACAATAATAATTTTATATTCTTGAAACTGGTCAAGCATCGCCTTACTCACTATATGAATAGAGTTGTGGTGTCTATAAGAAAAGCAAGGATAATAAGAATGATAATAATAGGCATATTTTGTATGAGCGAACTTTCGAGTATCGTCTTTAATCTTATTATTATGCTTAGATAATATGTCAAATTGTTCGAGTTTGAACATCTTAACAATTTTAGGAACCGGCGTTTGAAGGAGGCAAACGGAGCCACGGACGGTTATATTTCGGTGACTCCGAACCCGACCTTCGGGCTACCGAAATTTTATAAAATATATATCAATGAATTCTCTTGTTCCTTAGGATCAGGTTGATTAATTTATATTTTGATTTCGAGGTGTCGAAGATAGGTAACGAGTCGTATATATGCATATTTGTCATTGTGCGCAATCTTCTCAGTTTTCTATTGTTTTGTCCTTCAAACTTTGCTCTTTTATTTTGGGTGTCTTCAGAGAACTTATAGTAAAGCTTAGGTTTTTTTTCAAGAACAAGAATTTTATAAAAATCTATTTTATATAAAAAGTTATGTTCAAAATACGATCATCATACAAGCCTGTTTTATGTCAAACGTAATCTTGTTGGTGTGTCGGTTTACGGGATTTTTTCATATAGTTACTATTTTGTTTTAATTTTCAGTGTCTTCATCAAAGTTGTAGTTTAATTTCTTATGCTTCTAAAACTTCAAAAATCAGTTTAAAATAATTTATATATCAAAAGTTATGTTCGTTATACATAGACTGAGCATAGATTATACGTCCAGTTTTTACAGAAACATTACTCTCTGTTTGGACACAATTTACTCCTTTCAAACGTCTTCCTTTGTGTTTGATAACTAAACAAGAATATTTTAAAAGAGTTTCTTGAGGTTTTATTAGAACTGGAATTACCATAACATGTATTTTCGTTTTGAAGTTATGATTAAAATACGAACACTGCGCCTAGCTGTTTGTAGTAAGATTTTGTTGCAGTTTTACTTTGGTTTTGACTAGTTTTCACTATCCTAATATGCTCATCTATGTTTTCAGTCTACATATAAATTGTAGGTTTGTGTCTTATGAATATATAAGAATAAGAATTAGTTAAATATGAATTTTGTAGCTAAAATTATGTTTAAGGAACGAAGTATTACCCATGGTTTTAAATCTAGGAAGTAATTAATTAATTTATAATTCTTATGATGCGTTAGTTAATTAATAGGATAATTTTAAATTCTAAATTAATGAACATATTTTGTTCTGATTAGATCAAGTTAAACATATGAGTCGATTTCTATCTTTACAAGACTATAAGCTAAGGATTCGAGGTAAGTACAAGTCCATCTACAACTACAATGCATAAACTGAGTATTAATATACTCAATTACGTGCTTATGTGAATAGTGTTTTGATGTGAATAAATGTTGATATATAGTTATTGTTGTTAATTGATATTTGTTTTTATTATTGAGCATACCATACATGTGAACGTGCATGCATGTTTCACACAGAGAAAATATTTTGCATGCACGACATAATGAGAAAAAAAATGATATTTTTATTATTATTTGGCCACTGCTACGCACCGAAGGTCAAGTGTCCCGTGAGACATTGCATAAGGGCGTGTGAGACGTAAGGACTTGACTTATTATTATGTTTTCCTCAGTGCCCCGTGAGACATTGCATAAAGGCATGTGAGACGGATCAGACTGAGCCATTCCAGTGCCCTGTGAGCCATTGCTTTAAGGCGTGGGAGACGACCAGGACTGGAATGTTACGATTATTGATGATATTGAGCTCATTTCCGGTGCATAGTAGTGAGGTCAAATGGCCCAGAGAAAGAAGAGTTTTTCAGAAAGAAATGTTTTTAACAGCATGAGTCATATACGAGCATTTGCATTTCATGTTGGAATGCATATCAGTTGATGATGCTATTTCTTGACATGCATGACTTTTACTTATTGAGCCATAGCTCATGTGGTTTATGCATTGTAGGTTATCTTGTTGATATATGATGAATGACATAACCGGACTGTTGGATCCGAAGAGCTTTGGTGATGTGTACATGGATGACGACCTGTTGGGCCAGCGAGAGGATTTACTTATGAATAAATTTTCTTTCCATAAACTCTGATGTAAAAATTTCATAAACAGTGCTTGAATCCTTCTCTGTATATATAAATAATACTATCCATGTTATGTTTATAAATAAATTTAAGTAAATCTCCAAAATACAAGAATATTCACTGTTTATGTAATTTTTACATCAGAGTTTATTAAAAGAAAATTTAATTATAGCGTAAGTCCATTTGCTTGTCCAACAGGTCGTCATCCATGTACACATCCCCAAAGCTCTTCGGATTCAACAGCCCGGTTATGCAAATCCTCATGTATCAACAAAGTCACATACAATGCATAAACTATATGATCTATGGCTCAAAATAAGTAAAAGTCAGGCATGTCAAGAAATAACATCATCAACTGATATGCACTACAACATGAAATGCAAATGCTCTTATATGATTCATGTTGTGAACATTTTTTTTTCTGGAAACTTTCCTTTCTCTGGGCCCTTTGACCTCACTTCTAGGCACCGGAAATGAGCTCAATATCATCAATAATCATAACATTCCAGTCCTGGTCGTCTCCCACGCCTTAAAGCAATGGCTGACGGGGCACTGGAATGGCTCAGTCCGATTCCGTCTCACACGCCCGAAGCAATGTCTCACAGGGCACTGAGCATAATATAATAATAGGTCAAGTCCTTACGTCTCACACGCCCTTATGCAATGTCTCACGGGGTACTTGACCTCGGTGCGTAGCAGCGGCCAAATAATAATAAAAATATCATTTCTTTTCTCATTATGTCGTGCATGCAAAATATTTTCTCTGACTGTGAAACATGCATACACGTGCACATGTATGTTATGTTCAATAATAAGAACAAATATCAATTAATAACAATAATATATATTTCAACATTTATTCAATCAAAAGACTCTTCACATAAGCACGTAATTGAGTATATTAATACTCAATTTATGCATTGTAGTTGTAGATGGACTTGTACTTACCTCGAGTCCTTAGCTTATAACCTTGTAAAATTGAAAATCAACTTGTATGTTTAACTTGATCTATTGAGTATATTAATACTCAATTTATGCATTGTAGTTGTAGATGGACTTGTACTTACCTCGAGTCCTTAGCTTATAACCTTGTAAAATTGGAAATCAACTTGTATGTTTAACTTGATCTAATCAGAACAAAATATATTTGTATGTTAATTTATAATTCAAAAGTATATTATTAATTAACTATTATTAATTAACTAACATACCATAAGAATTATAAATCAATAAACTATTTCTTAAATTGAATACCATGCGCAATATTTCATTCTAAATTTTAGCTAGAAAATTCATATTTAACTAATTCTTATTCCTCTATATTCATAAGACACAAACCTACAATCTATATGCAGATTGAAAACATAGACGACCATATTAGTATAGTGAAAACTAGTCAAAATCGAAGTAAAACTGCCACCAAAATCTGACCACGAACAGCTAGGTGCAAAGTTCGTATTTTAATGATAACTTCAAAACGAAAATACATATTATCGTAACTCCAGTTCTAATATAACCTCAAGACACTCCTTTAAAATTATTGTTTAGTTATCAAACACAAAAGCAGATGTTTGAAAGGAGTAGATTGTGTCCAAACAGAGAGTAATGTTGCTGTAAAAACTACACTTATAATCTATGTGCAGTCTCTGTGTAACGAACATAACTTTTGATATATAAACTATTTTAAACTGAGTTTTGAAGTTTTAGAAACATAAGAAATAAAACTACAACTTTGATGAAGACACAGAAAATTAAAAAAAAAATAGTAACTATATGAAAATATCCCGTAAACCGACACACCAACAAGATTACGTTTGACATAAAACAGACTTGTATGATTATCGTATTTTGAATGTAACTATTTATATAAAATAGATATTTGTGAAATTCTTGTTCCTGTATAAAAACAGTAAACTTTACTATAAGTTCTCTGAAGAAACCCAAAGTAAAAGAGCAACGTCTGAAGGACAAAATAATAGAAAACTGAACAGATTTAGCACAATGACAAATATGTATATATACGACTCGTTACTTATCTTCGATACCTATAAATCAGCATATAAATTAATCAACGTGATCCTAGGAACAAGAGAATTCGTGTTATATAAATTTTATAAAGTTTCGGTTGCCCGAAGGTCAGGTTCGAGGTCGCCAGAACATAACCGTTCGTGGCCCCGTTCACCTCCTTCAAACACCGGTTCTTAAAATTGTTAAGATATTTGAAATCTATGAGTTTAGAAAAATAATTTGATATATTATTCTTGGAATATTATGATTATTATAATTAAATCAACAATAAAGAAGAGAACAAACCTTGTAAGATAATTCTCGCAAATCTGTTCACCAAAATGTCTCTGTTTATTCATTTATTTTCTACTTCTCTGATGGTTGTATAATTTGCAACCCAACACTATTTATAGAGTAAGCTAAGGCGGTCAAGATTAGTATCTCTCTTTCTTTTGTATAAGTACTTATCTTTCGGATGAGTATTAAACTGATTCATCAAAGTGCAAGACACGTGTGTGCTATATAAAAATTTGGTGTAAAGATATATTTATCAATCTTATCATTTATCTTTATTATATATATATATTAAACATCTAGAACACATACACACACAAATGATAGATAGGATAATGTTTAGCTGATAGTATTTCATTTTGAATAGATTTCCCATGCAATACGTGTAAACAATTGTCATACAAGTTTACATGCAAACTTATGAATCTTATATTTATATTCATATGGATATTAATATATAACTAAGACGCACATGTATACCTCTCTATATATATATATATATATATATATCCTATATATATATATATAGGTGATGGATCCAATGAGACCACTCCTCAAATGAGTACGTGAGACTCAATCTTAGCCACTCATTTTGTCTAGATCAAAATCAATTAAAATATACATTAATTAAATAATAAAATAGTTGACCGTTGACTCCGGCGTTGACCGTTGACTTCCGGCGAGAATCGTTGACTTCCGGCGTTGACCGTTGACTTCCGGCGTTGACCCGTTGTATTGAAATAAATAACCTAGCAACAAAAGACACTCAGCCTTGAGTGGTGTAGTGGTTGCATTGCTTGTCTTGCGTCCATGAGGTACCAGGTTCAAATCCTATGGGTTATGGGTTACAATTTTTTTATAAAAAAAAAATACAACTAACTTAGCAACATCAGACAACTAACCTAGCAACAAAACACAACTAACCTAGCAACAAAACACAACTAACCTAGCAACAAAAAAATACAACTAACTTAGCAACATCAGACAACTAACCTAGCAACAAAACACAACTAACTTAGCAGCATCAGACAACTAACCTAGCAACAAAACACAACTAACCTAATCTAGCAATAAAACACAACTAACCTAGCAGCAAGAAAGAACAACTAAACTAGCAACAAAGACAACTAACCTAGCAACAAAACACAACTAACCTAGCAGCAAGAAAGAAATAACCTAGAAAGAAATAACCTAGCAACAAAAGACAACAGACAACTAACCTAGCAGCAAGAAAGAAATAACCTAGAAAGAAATAACCTAGCAACAAAAGACAAAACCTAGCAACAAAAGACAACTAACCTAGCAACTACAGATAACTAACCTAGCAGCAAGAAAGAAATAATCTAGCAACTTAAGACAACTAACCTAGCAGCATCAAACAACTAGCCTAGCAGTAAGAAAGAAATAACCTAGCAACAAAAGACAACTAACCTAGCAGCAAGAAAGAAATAACCTAGCAACAAAAGACAACTAACCTAGCAGCATTAGACAACTAACCTAGCAGCAAGAAAGAACTAACCTAGCAGCAAGAAAAAAATAACCTAGCAACAAAACTCAACCAACATAGCAGCTACAAATAACTAACCTAGCAACAACAAACAACTAACCTAGCAAGAAAGAAATAACATAACAAAAGATAAATGGTCAACGGTCAACGTCGGAAGTCAACGCCGGAAGTCAACGGTCAACGTCGGAAGTCAACGGTCAACGTCGGAGTCAACGGTCAATGGTCATAATAATATTTAAATAATTAAAAATAAAGAATTAAATAATAAAAATAAAAAATTATTATTTAAATCAAGATCTAAATCTTGTGGCTAGGAATGAGTCTCACGTCATCACTTTAAATAATGGAATGCATTGGAACCAATCCCTATATATATATATATATACACACATATATATTCATAAATTTATTTGCAATAATATATATATATATATATATATATATATTTATATATTTATTTATTATCACAATCTTTTGAAAATATTCGTATAATAAAATGTGATCTTTTAGCATGTTAACACATAAAATGCCTGAATTATTGGCTAGTGAGAAATGGGGCATCACATCCTTCCCTCCTTATGAAAATTTTGTCCCCAAAAGTTTCACTTACTTGAAGAGTTCTGGGTATTTTGTTCTCATCTCAACTTCTCTTTCCCATGTTGCCTCCTCTACTGACTGGTTTCTCCATAATACTCTCACTAATGGAATTTATTTGTTCCGTAGCTGTTTCACCTCACGCTTGAGAATTTCTACCGGTACTTCCTCGTAACTTAAGTTAGCCTTCAGTTCTTTTGGCTTGTTGTTTAAAATATGAGATGGATTTGATATATACTTTTCAGAACGAATACGTGGAAGACATCATGCACTAGAGACAAAGAGTTAGGTAACTCTAGTCTATAAGCAACTTCGCCAATTCTTTCTGTGATAAAATAGGGACCAATATATCTAGGACTAAGTTTTCCTTTCTTTCCAAATCGTATGATGTCTTTCATATGAGCTACTTTTATAAACACTCGATCACCAACATCAAATTCCAACGGTCTTCTCCTTCTGTCGGCATAACTTTTCTGTCCATCCTGAGCCATTTTCATCCTCTTCAGTATTTGTGCAATGATTTCCGACATTCCTCGAATCATGTCTGGTCCCATAAGCTTTATTTTCCCAACTTCATCCCAATGTACTGGGGATCGGCACTTTCTCCCATACAATGCTTCATATGGTGCCATTCCTATAGTACACTGGTAACTATTATTATAAAAGAACTCTATCAGTGGCAAAAATATACTCCATTGACCCTGGAGGTTCAATACACATGCTCTAAGCATATCTTCCAATGTCTGAATAGTTCGTTCAGACTGCCCATCACTCTAAGGATGATATGCAGTACTGAAAGATAGTCTTGTTCCCAAAGGTTTATGTAAACTCTTCCAGAAAACAGATAAGAATCTGGAATCCCTATCTGAGACAATGGATATTGGCACACCATGAAGTCTTACTATCTCTTGTATGTAGAGTGGAGCAAAACGATCCATTGAATATGTTGAGCAAATAGGCAAGAAATGAGCAGATTTGGTTAGTCTGTCTACAATAACCCAGATAGCATCATGGCCTTTGACGGTCTTGGGCAATCCTACCACAAAATCCATAGTGATATGTTCCCATTTCCATTCTGGTATAAATAAAGGGCGTTGATGTTCTGCCTTTATTTGCTGGCAAGTTAAACATTGTTCGACAAACTGGGCTACATCTTTCTTCATACCTGGCCACAAGTAATGCATCTTCTAGTCTCTATACATTTTAGTGGATCCAGGGAGTACCGAGTAGGGTGTTGAATGAGCCTCCTTCAAAATATCGTTACGAATGTCCCCGTCATACGTAAGCTGCTTAAACTCTCGAATCTTCTTTGCGGTAATACTTCCCGGGCCCAAAAGTATTTCCCGAAGATCTCCCAGGATTACCCCCAGATCGTGAAATAGAATTTTTTATTAATATACAGCCAGGAACAGCTCCGATATCGAAATCACCATATAGAATGGCACCCATTGAATTGAAGGAGTTAAAAGTGCAGCTACAAGAACTACTGGACAGAAGCTTGTGAACGGAGAGATTTCTCGAAGGTTTAAAACCAGAACTCTATAGATGGCTGGGATACATGGATCTATCTACTCTGAAGTAGCTGAGAGAGCTTTCATTGCTGAGCAAGCGGAACTGAAAATAAAGAACACAGTGGAAACTAGACACCAACTCATACAAAAACGAGGACCGCATTGGGTTGGAATGGAGAGGAAGAGGCCAATGCAATTTCAAACTAAGAGACCTATATTCCAGCAACGGCAAAGGCAAGAGCAAGGGGATGCGAACAAGCGTATCAAATTCAACCAAGGGAAATCTCCAGCATTGCCTCCTACTTGTCCTAATTGTGGAAAGAAACACAGTGGGGAATGTTTGAGAGGAAAGGGAGTATGCTACGCGTGTAAACAACCAGGACACATGGCGAACATGTGCCCCAATCAACCAAAACCAAATCTTCGAGAAAGAGTACTAGCCAGATTGTTCACCATGACTCGTGAAGATGCTGAGGCGAATCCAAAAGTGATCACAAGTAACATATTAATATCTGGAATTCCTACTTTTGCATTATTCGATTCTGGAGCCACGCATTCATTTGCATCCACTGAGTATGTGAAGAGGTTAGGTAGAGTCCCTGATAAAACAGAAACAAATTACAATGTTGTGGTACCATCTGGAGAGACAAGACAAACAAACCAAATTATACGAGCTTGTAGTGTCTCTATTGAAGGAAGGAATAAAATTCGTGAATTTTTAATAATGCTAAATCCATTGTGATTTCGGACCAATGCTGAGGAAGATTGAAGGATTTACCGAGTTGATTTCCATCCTTACAAGGCTATAAGCTAAGGACTTAAGGTAAGTACAAGTACATCTACAACTACAATGCATAAACTGAGTATTAATATACTCAATTACGTGCTTATGTGAAGAGTGTTTTAATGTGAATAAATGTTGATATATATTTATTGTTGTTAATTGATATTTGTTATTATTATTGAACATAGCATACATGTGCACGTGCATACATGTTTCACAGTCAAAGAAAATATTTTGCATGCACGACATATTGAGAAAAGAAATGGTATTTTTATTATTATTTGGCCGCTACTACGCACCAAGATCAAGTGCCCCGTGATACATTGCATAAGGGCATGCGAGACGTAAGGACTTGACTTATTATTATGTTATGCTCAATGACCCGTGAGACATTGCATAAGGGCGTGTGAGATGGATCGGACTGAGCCATTCCAATGCCCCGTGAGCCATGGCTTTAAGGCGTGTGAGACGACCATGACTGGAACGTTATGATTATTGATGATATTGAGCTCATTTCCAGTGATTAGTAGTGAGGTCAAAGGGCCCAGATAAATAAAAGTTTTTCAGAAAGAAATGTTTTCGCAGCATGAGTCATATACGAGCATTTGCATTTCATGTTGGAATGCATATCAGTTGATGATGTTATTTCTTGACGTGCACGAATTTTACTTATTGAGCCATAGCTCATGTAGTTTATGCATTGTAGGTGATCTTGTTGTTGTTGATATATGATGAATGACATGGCCGGGACTGTTGGATCCGAAGAGCTTTGGGGATGTATACATGAATGACGACCTGTTGGGCCAGCAAGTGGATTTACGTCATGAACAAATTTTCTTTCCATAAACTCTGATGTAAAAGTTTCATAAACAGTGTTTGGATCCTTTCCAGTATGTATGAATAATATTAACCATGTTATGTTTATAAATAAATTTAAGTAAATCTTCAAAATAATAGAATATTCAATATATTGGGATCAGACACTCGGGTATTATCTTGTTGGTATCTTTTTTAGTAGTTTTCATTTTTGGTTTGTGTAGTTGATTTTGTGTAGTTGCGAGTTTGTTATTCTAGCGCTGCTAGGTAAGGCGATATTTGGATCTGCTTCCCAGTCTTTTCAACCTTTGGCTGTACTTTTCAGATTTTGGCTGCTTCTCTTCGCACTTTGTGCGGGTTTTATTTATATAATATCTCTATCATTTTGGAAAAAAAAAATACACCACATAAGTCAAAACCTCAATGACTCATACATTCTAACTCTCTAATAACAATAAACCTCACGAACCTACTTTTCATGGACCCCACATATTTTATTTCATTATATTGTTTATTTAGATTTTATTCTTTGCTAAAAGAATTATTCTCAAATATATTAAAAAAATTAAGTAGAGGTGGCCCCCATTAAGTGTAAAAAACAATAATATTAAAAAAAGTAAGTGGACGTGGGTCCCACAAGGTTTATGAGAGGTTTACATCTCTAATTTAATGGTAAACTTCAAGGTTTGTGTTTTCAAACCTTATTCGAAATCCATTACTAAAGATTCTTGAGCAATTTTAGTAGGGGTATTGAGAGGTTTAAAAATACAAAAACTTCACAATTTTTCCACTAAAGACAAGAGGTTTGAGGTTTTTAGTACATGTTTGTGAAACCAAACCTCATGTGGGATCCATTTAGAGTGAATAAATATCATTTTATAATGATTTATTAAAGAGCGGTCATGACAACAATTTTATAATTACAATATATTACAATTTGGTTTAAGGGCTAAATTTATAATTCACAATAAATTTAATGAATGCACAATAATGATAATTAAAATGCACAATAAGTATGTGTATATACACATTAAAATATCCTCTCTACAAATTATACATTAGTGATATACAAACTGAAAATTTCAACTAAACTCGAAATAACCAAATCGAACAAATTAAATAAAAAATATTGTTTTCTTTTATATTTTTTATATTGATATATTATTACTTTTCATCCAAAAAATATATAAAATATTAAATGAAATATTCAAATACTAAATCTAATTTTTATAATAAAAAATAATTTTTATTTTTGTTATTATGATTGATTCAGTTAACTGACCCAATAAACATAATATTTTGGTTTTGTTCTAATTATTTTAATTATTTAAGTTAACCCGATTAATCAAACGAAAAATTTAATTATTGTTAGTTCAATTTTATTATGGATTTGCACATAAAAGAATCCAGACTGAGTGCAAAATAGTTATAAACCTTATGCAAGTAAGTGACTGTCGGAATGCACTATAACGTTAAACCAAATGCATATTAAATCGTTCAAGAGTATGCATATTCAATAAAAAATAATGTAAAATATTATATAAAAATATATAATGATAAATATAGTTATATTATTCAAATAATTTGATAAATGAACAGTAATGTTAATTAATATATACATTATTAAAGTTTTATAACGTTGAAATGCACAAAAAAAAAAATGATAAAAAAAATAATCGCTTAATAGCTACACATGTTAGACTAAATGCAGATTTGTTTATATGAAAGTGCACATTATTGATTTGGGTATTTTGTATATTATGTTTATCAATCAATAATAATAATATTAAAAATATTAAATTAAATTATTAAAATAATAAATGTATTTTTAATATAAATAATACATTAAATAATATATTATTTTAATTAGGGTAATTCGATTAACGGACCAAATGAATCTAATAATTCAGTTCGGTTTCAATTTGGTTTGCGAAAAAATTTCTTTCGGTTCGGACTACACAATAACGACATAAATCGTGCACAATAGTATAAGAAGAGTTGCACATTGATAACTGTCGAACTGCACTGCAAACAAACCGACCAAAAATAAAATTTTTGATTTGATTTTCCATATATCAACTCAATTACCTATTTTTACTTTTAGGATGTCGATTGTTTCGATACAACATTGGCTTTAAATTTTTAAAAACACCGATCATACCGTACCAACCGAACAATGTGAAAAAAAAAATTACTATTAATAATTATTATTTTAATATATGCTTCAATTCAATTTTATTTTGATTTGTGACAAAAGTTCAATAAAATTGGCTCACTTATTAATATTGTGCAAATTATAAATTAATATTTTGTAATCTTAAATTTTTAAAAATTACAAATTTAACCCATGAACTAAATTGTAATAAAACTTTTTTTTCTTAATTTGCAAATATGTTCTTATGACTTATCTAATTTCCAAACTCAAGTCCCTATACTAAATCCCACAGCACACTCCTCATTCTTCACCCAAATCGGCGTAGGTGTCTTCGCACGCGACTCTGCTAGTTCATATAGAGCCATCGAACCGGCCAAACCAGCAACCAAAGTCGTATGCATGTTAATCTCCGACATTCGATACTGGAGATGGCAACTTCAAAATCGGAAATCATATTCAAATGGATTACTGAAAATTGACAAGCAGAGAATACACAAAGCAAAGGAGATCGAAATGAACATGATGGCGACGACGATGGCGACACTGTTAGACGCCGGCGACGTCAACCGGTGGATCGATGAAAATGGAAGAGAAGCGGTTCATCTGCAGCTCGGGATTCTGTTAGACAGTAAATGAGATAGAGAGAAAGAGAGGGAGAACGAAAGGAGGCTACCGGCTACGTGCAACGACGGGTTGGTCGGATAACGAAGAGATGGTCGGATGAACTATATATGAATGGTGATATATATGTGTGACGGGTTGGGGTTGGGTCTTGGGGTAGGTGAAGAGTTAGTGGTGGGGCCCACTGCTAGAAAAATACATAAATGCCCTTGGCCTTTATGAATTGATCATAAACATCACCCATATTTACTAAAATGCCACCGTGTATTAACCAATAGTTGACTTCATCCTAGCCGTTGCAACAACAGGTGAAATGTTGTAGATTCATTCTCCTTTCTTTCATTGTGTTCCTTTCTCATTTGAGCGCATTTATATATATATATATATATATATATATATATAT
>BKCP01007070.1:2016385-2049047 GCA_008636005.1 Striga asiatica | reverse complement strand
AATACACACCTCCACACACACACACATACACCCGCCAGCCGCTGCAACCAGTTCTGCCGCAGCCGCCGCCTTTCTCCGCCGCTGTCATCCACCTACCAGTCGTCGCTGTTATCTTCCACCTCGCCGAACATCTTCCGCCCCTCACCCTCGTCATGAGTCTCCTCTTCAGAGGAACCATCGCCGGTTTTCAAAGGTCGAGACGACACCTCTGCCACCACCAAGCGCCGCCGGTTTCGCCCCTCTCTGTGGTGGTTCGCCTCAACTTCGCCGGTGAATGAAGCAACAAGGGAGGCATTTTGATTTCAACCACCACCTGGCGCTCGGGCCATCATTTGAAGAGAGAGACCTCCATCGCTGCTCGTTGCCCTTAAACACCTCCAGCCACCGCCGTCAACTCACTATGAGTCTAGAGGCTGGCGCCTTTCAACACCGCCGCTGGTCGGACACAGTTAAAAAAAATGTGAAATCGACAAGGAGAGGTCAGCGGAGAGAGGATAGGCGACTGGGTCGGTGCGGCCTGTCGGAGGTCTGCCACGGGTGGCAGAAGAACTGAGAAACAAATTTGGGGCTGAGGACTAATGTTTGAAAATTTGATAAGTTACAAGGACCAGTATTCCGGGCCATCGCCATCTTCTGATTCTACTGAGGTTTGTGTCACTTCGACGTTGATGGCTATGAATAACTGATCCGATTCACTCGAATTTGGTGGGATTTGGAGATGATGGGCTAAAATACATTGGAATAATCAACCACCTCAAAACCTGAAATCAAATTTGGGGATTTAGGGACTGCCCACTTTTTGAAATTTAGATAATTTCTGGGGTTTATGTGCAATTTCTAAAACTTAAGAGCTATTGCAATTAGATCCTTTGATTCAATCTTTAATTTATTTATAGATTGAATAACTACAATATAACCCACTTTTTGAAATTTAGATAATTTTTGGGGTTTATGTGCAATTTCTGAAACTTAAGAGCTATTGCAATTAGATCATTGGGTTCACTCTTTAATTTATTTATAGTTTTAATAACTACAATATAACCCTTGAGTTTTCATATTATACAATTAATGCACATTTAGTTTATTTATTTGTGCGTATTTGAATAATAAGCCATGAATATTTTAATTATACATAATGCATAATTAATTGAGAATAATAAATGCATATTCAGTTCATACGTAATGCATATTTAGTTCATCCATATTACATATTTGTTATATTCAAATTAAATATATAATGATGCATATTTAGTTAGTTGATGATGCATATTTAGTTCATCCTTAGTGCATATTTGATATATTTAAATTAAATATAATGCATATTTTGTTCATTCATGATGCATATTTTATGCCGTTTTTGATCTTATGTCGTATTCGATCTATAAGCAATTGGGTTTGCAAGGACTTAAGCCTACATGGATGTTCCTACAACTAACGGATAGAACTTTGAGGGAACCGAAGGGCATTATTGAAGATGTAATGGTCAAGGTTGGGTCTATTGTTGTGCCGGTGGATTTTGTTGTCCTTGAAGTAGGAGATGTCCCGAACACCAGGAATGAGCACATTATTTGCTGGGGCGCCTCTTCATGGCGATGAACAACACACAAATTGATGTCAAGGATGGACGAGGGAGCCTCTCAACTCTTGGAGAGACAGTCGCGCTTACGATGAACAATGCCTGAGAAGCTCAACCCAAAGTTGGCCAATGCTCGTTCATGAACGATATGGAAAAGAAGGTACAATCCGACTCTCTATCTCCATAAGTTAATTGCAGCCGTCCCTTTGAAAAGAAAAAAATATTGGAGTCCAGAAAGAAGGGTAAGGAAGATTTTGAAGTGGAATTGAAGAATTTGGAGGAGAAAATTGATGTTGTTGAACTGGGCAAAGAACGAAAGAAACCGTGTAAGAAGAAGCCTAAGAAGGAGTCAAAGAAGAATCTAAGGTTGTGATGCTAAATCGGGAGGTATTTCACTGGGTATGAAGGAAGATGTGAATTCTGGCTCTTGAAAGTTCAAGAAACGAGAGGTGAATTTTGAGGGTGATGATGAATTGTTAAAGAAACTCCCGGAACCTCCGAGAAGTGGACAAATCTTTTCTTTGATGAAAATGAGAATGAGTTTGGAGGACGAGAAGCTAGTCAAACTGAGCCCGTTTGACTATGAATTGACGGATATGTTGATCTCACGACTTTAAAACGAGCGCTTCGTTGGAGGCAACCCACGTTTTCGTTTTTGTTCTTTTTCTACTTGTACATAAAAAAGGAAAAATATTACTTGTGCCGACCTGCTCGGCAGTACAGACTTGTTAAAGTCGAACAAAAAAAAAAGAAAAAAAATGAGTGAAATCGGGTCGAAATTAGTCCACGAAGCATTGGGACAAGTTGGGAGTGTTGAAAAAGCTAAAATGTGGCTAAGTATGGAAGTTGAGCCAAGGGTGCTCAGGAATTTCGGCACTCGCGACCCCAGCCTTGGCCACGACCTGGCGACCGGACACTCGTGGCGCGAAACGGGTTTCGCGACCTCGCGTGCACCTGCAGCCCTTCTGCTCTAAGACGCTCGCGACCCGAGCTTCGATTCGCGGCCTGCGAAATAGCACTCGGAGCGACCAGAAGCTCGTGACCTCGCGAGTTAAGGCCCGCGCGCCCGAGGAATCTTGCGCCCGCGAGTTTAGCCAGTCTACGACCAGGCTCTTCCTCAACTTCAAGGCGCCCGCGACCCAGGTTCTTTTTCGCGATGTCGCGACCTAGATTTCGGCTCGCCAACGCCTATCCGCAACCCCGCGAAATGTCAAGGCGATATGAAGCCCTAATGCACCATCTTTCTCACCTTTCTTCTTCTCCAAGGTCCCTGCCTCCAGCCACCGTGCGTCGCCGCCGGTCTCCACTCTCTTCGGCCAATCTTCTCCGATCATGAAAAATTTTACATCAACATGAATCTCTCCTTGGCGCCGACAACATATCTAAATTTAAGGCAAAAATTCCGACGAAAAGACCTCTGATTTTCCGGCGAAAGATTCTAGATCTACAAATCTCACCGGTCTTCTTTTCCAATTTTTCGGCGACTCGCGGGGACCCACAAAAATCCGAGGACTTCTTTGGAATCCTCTCACCGAGGCGTCGACGAACTTTTTTGGCGACCCATTTTCTAACCAAAATCCGCTCACCTAGCCCCCGAGCTCGCCCTTTTTGACGTTTTCTTAGTAACCACCCTTGATTCTTCATGGTGGTCCATTTTTCCGGCAACCGGAGCTTCGAGCCATGCTTATCTCTCTTGTTCTATATTCTGACACCATATTTTTTGGCGAGCTTCAAGGTAACATATTTTGTTTGATTTTTCTGGTTATTGGTTGTTGGGGGATAATGTAGAATACTACTTTTGCCGGAGTAGTGGTGTTGGTGAGTCGAATTGAGTGATTGAAGTGTTTGTCGGTTGTGTTAGGCACGTCTTGTCGGACGTGTCGATTTCTTGTTGAAATGGGTTACCGGAGTAACCCGTGAGCTCGATTTTATTTATTATGGAGATTGTTGGACATTATTCACTGAGGAGCCGTTGATTGAAAAGTTGGCCGTGTCAAGGCTTAAGGGGAGAAACAGTGGGGAACTCGAGGTCCGATTTTTTAGCATTTAAATTATACTTATGTCTTCCTCCTAGATGCAAATGAGTGGCCCTTAACCGAAGCCTAGGGACGGTAGTTTTGATTTCTTATATGCTTTCAAATGATAATTCACTCGGATGGTTTATGGAGCGATATGCATGCCACGTACAACCTTGGATGTTATCGTATCGAGCTCGAAGGGCCTTCGAGCCAGTTTCTTTATTCTCACCGGACGAACACTATTGAACACATGGTAGTGCACCACCGTGTAGATTATGCACGTTCTTTTTATTATTTTCTCTTTCTATTATTCCTTTCTCTTGTGTGTTGTGCTTATTTTCTTTTCTTATTTTCGTATACTGTTTTTCTTTTAGGTTCATCGCATGAGCTTGCTTAATGTTTTGTTTTTGTCTTTGTGTATTTGTGTCGATTCCCCCTCATGAAGCTTAATGTTTGTTCAAGTCAAAATGGCTAAGTTGTGAGTTAAAAATATTAAATGGCTTCATGTTTAAGTATCGTGCTTTATGTGCTTGATAATTTGGATCCCGGTTTCTTAAATTAAATGACGACTAGTTGACATAGGAACCCGCATTTTAATGTGCGAAATTGTTTTGCCCCTTGTTTGTTCTCGATTGGTGATCTTGAACATTCTTGCCGCGTGTTTAATTGTTGTAATCATGTTACGCTTAGACGCTTGTGGTACGTCTTCATGATTGCTGATTTTTATTTTATTGTATTCTTCATGTATCCTTGTGTTGCCACTCTTTTCGTATAAAAAAAAGAAAAACATAGAAAAGGAATAAAATGTGAGTTCGCGAGGAAGTCATGATTAGGCTCCTCTTATTTCGATCCACTTCGTGGAATGAGATAATGAGCATGGGAAACCGGAAACCCTCGAGGCTACACCTCGATAATAATCGTCTGGAAACCTCGTTTGGAAAAAGGTAGCTCACGGAAAAAACATGTAACACCCCACTTTGAATTTGAAGAAATTCCAAACTTTCAGAAAAATCAATGGAATCATTTTCGAAATTCATTATCGAAATCAACATATAACATGGGCATTACTAAAAATTTACATAAATCAAGTCGTGTCTGATCTCACGGGGATTCATTACCCGATTTTCACATGGTTTTCATTAACCGATAACAATGCCTTTCACATGATATTCAGCAATCAATTTAGTATGAATAATCGATCCTGATATTCAAGTATCACATAACTAAGATTACCAAAAACACATGTTCCCAAAAGGAACGAATCCAACATAGGTTCTTCAAAAGTAACCAAAATCCAACATTTCAAAACCTAAGTTTGAAAACAATCTCAACATGTCTAAGAACCCTAAACATATGGTTCATAAGGACCAAATAACATGCGGAAGCAAATTAAACACTAACGTATGACCGGCCACTCGTCCCCTCCTCGTCATGCCCGAAACAAGTTCAACCTACGTCCATGAAGAAACAGGTGGGATGATCACAATTGGAAACTGTGGTGCTAACCACTATGCACGTAAAGAACAATATACATAACGTAAAAAAAAGAATGGTCGCAGCATGTATACGAATCAATAAACTATCACATCTCCTATCCAAAGTTCGTTCTCATGTGCACACCTACGCATAGACTACTGTTGGTCCACATATCGTACACCTGCTTAGGCCTTACGTATCGTATGCCTGCTTAGGCCTTATGTATTGATGAGTCTACTTCCAGATCTGGAGTAAACCGGTTGTTGTGAGCTCAGATCTGCTTGAACCGCTTCCCAATCGCTGTTAGACTGCGAGATTCCTGCAAAAACTCAACGCCGGAGGTGTTTCCGGCGTAGAGCCTCGGACGCTCAAGTCAGTATGAGAGTGATGAAGAGATGCTGCGCAGCAGCTATGGGGGAGAATGGGAATGAATGAGAGTTAGGGTTTAGGGTTACCTCACCTCCTTTATATAGGAGTGAATATTTACCTGAAGTACCCAGAATGCCCAAGTCGGTGGACCTAGAAGGTCCAAAATGCCCTGGTCGATTCGTCTCCCCTTGTTGCTGAGTCATCAACAGATTCCTTCTTATCCTTTGTAATGTGTAGAACTTCGAGTATGTTGTAAGTGTGATGAGTCGTCATCACATCTTTGTTATTCGAGGTATGCGAGGTCGACTTCGAGAGCTAGGAGGTCGACTCGTGGATATGTGCTGATTCAGAGGCTACTCTTGACTAATTCTTTGAGGCAAAGGCGTCTTCAGAGAGTCGTCTTAGTTCAGCCGACTGCTGAGAGTCGACTTAGGATATCGGGATGTTCGGGCGTTACTCTTGCTGCCCTTCTTTCATTGATGTCGACTAGTAAAAGTCGATAGACTAAGGTCGACTAGGGAGAGTCGACTAGGCCAATTTCTGCTTCTTTTCGATTGCTCTACGTAGAATCGTCTTTAGGAAAGTCGATGTGAGGATGTCGACAGAGTCCTGTCGACATACGAGTTGTTCGAGTGGTTCACCGGTCGAGTAGGGAGCTTCTAGACCGGGTTATCCTTATGTGGCTATATCATCTAGTCGTCCCCCCCCCCCCCCAAAAAAATTACTCTAAGCAGTCGACTGTTTAAGAGTAAATTTGGTGAAGTATAGTTGTGTCGCCTTTCTACCAGTCTTGCTCGTATTGGCCCCTTCTACAACTCGTCTCGTCAATTGATTAGGGCACATCTCAATCTCATGATTGCTTTTTGGATAAGCCTGACACTCTGACAGACCTATTTCAAATTTCAAATTTTGAAACCCTAAAGTGACGCGCGTCATCTCCCTCGCCGACTCTTTGAATTCTGCGCCTCATCAGGGTCGTTGGTTATCTTGATGATCCGACGGTTCACACCCATCCTTATCTTATATAAATATACTTTCCTCTCTCAGAAAATCACTTTTCGCATTTCCGAGCTTTCTTACTCTCTCAAACTTCCTCAAGCATCTCCGGCGATCTTTGTTCTTCGGCTTCACCGGCGCTCCTCTTTTCCGACAACTTCAGTCTTATTCGCAGTTCAAGCCAACTACGCCATCATGTGTAAGTTCACTATCTCCTTTTAATTTTCAGTTCTTCTGTCGATTTTTCCTTTCTCTGATTTTTTCTGGGTTTCCAGAACTTTAGAAGTTCATATGTGTTCTTCATATTCCTTATGAACTTCATATGGGTTTCGTGCTTAGATCTCTTTACGGGTGTACTCTGCTAGGATTTATTGTTTTTACCAGTCGTTGGCTGTCGATATGCAGTCGATTTTCTCCTATCACTAAGTTGGCTTTTGTCGACTTAGTGTTCTTCTTTTCTTAGTATTCCTCTGTCGAATCGACTAGGATTGACTTACTGATTTATCCGGATTGAGCTATCGATAGCAGTTTCCCCTTCTCTGTTCTTTTATCTTCTGTCGATTCCTGTGAGTCGATTTGACCCGTTCACGTGGGTTTTAACTCGTAATTTTACTAACTTCGACCTTCTCCTTCTTTTTCTTTCCTTAGCTTCCGACTCGTCCCCTCTATCCGGCTCCCTCGGTCAGCAGATCAACGACTATACCTGATATAGGATATTATACTGGACCGGTTGTAATGGATAAAAAGGGAATATATTGAAGAATAAGCCTACACATGGCTAGGACACGTGGCATGAGGCTATTGGGCAAGCCCAACTTGGGTCATAAGGTACACTCCCCCTATAAAAGGGGGCTAAGGTATCCCATTCTCTCATTCTCTCTACATTCATTACTACACTTGAGACTTGGAGTTAATTCTGACTTGAGCGTCGGAGGCCCGACGCCGGGACCCCTCCCGGCGTTGGGTTCTTGCAGGTACGGAGGCCGTCCGAGTCGAAGGAGCCCGAGTGAAATCTTACTCACTTCATTGGCGCCGTCTGTGGGACCCGTTAAAAAAGTCAAACGGAGTTCCGACCGAAAAATTCGAGAAATCTTCTAGCACGCTCCTTCTTCTCCGCCGGCCGCCGCCACCACCGCCACCGCCGGCCGCCGGAAAACATGCTCCGATCGAAAAATTCTTTACGTCATTGGATGGATCTCTTCGAAGTGGATCTCCCCTTAAAATTTCATGCGAAAATTCCTCCGGGAAGGCCTTCAATTTTGCGGTCAAAGTTTCCAGATCTACAAAAAAATTGGTTAATATAGGACATTCAAATGCATTTTCCCGACGATCCGTGAGGGCTATTGAAAATCCGAGGGTACCACCGGAATCCTTTCGACGAGACGAATCTATAGAGCCTAACCTTCGCCGGAAGCCGCCGGCCGCCGCCGCCTCCGCCACCAGCCACCGCGAAAAATTCTCCGATCAGGAAAATATCTACATCACCGTGAAGCTCTTCTCATGCTCGTCTCGACCTTAAATTTTCAAGCAAAAATTCCTTCGGGAAGTTGGTCAATTTTATGGTCAAAGTTCTTGGATCTAGGAGAATTTTGGTCAAAATCCAGTTATCTCCTTCGATTTTCCAGCGATTTTCGGCGAATCACGTCAAAGTAATGGTATCATTGAAATCTCCTTGCCAGGTCGCACCATGGGACGATCGTGTTCGCCGGAGACGGCGACATTTTCCGGCAGCTCTTTTCTGGTACTTTTTCGCCGGAGTGTAAGGGTGGATCGAGCAGGAGCAAGGAGAGAGCTCGAGCAGCTAGCTCATGGCAGCCTCAGCCCGCGTCCACTGCTCATCCAGCGAAGCCCAGCGCAACGGCCCAGAGTCTACGATCCAGCCAAGTCCATGTGGAGCCCAACGCGTGGCCCAGGAAGGCAACCCACTTTGCGGCCCAAACATTTCACTTGCAGCCTAGTTCGCGCAAGGGGAGGAGAATACACGCGGGTCGTGTCCAGCCCGCGTGGCCCGCACGCCTTGTAATGTCGGCCCGATTGTGAGCCCGCGCCAGGCCCGCGCATGAGCCCGCGCCCCTGCTGCCCCTAAGCCCGACCCAGCAGCCCTTTTTGCGGCCCAAAAAGGCCCAGAGACATTTTTTGCGGCCCAAAGACATTTTTCCAAGGCTTGTCATCTCCATTGCGGCCCATGGAGCTCAAATATCCCTAGTTTGAACCCGGGTTAGGTAATTTGAGGTATAATTCTCGTGATAAAGGTATGCAATTTATCTCAATTTGGGCTCAAGGGAATTTTAAATTGATGAAATTGGATAAATCATTTGATTTTCAGTGGAGCATTACTGAATATACTCGTGGAAATATTTGATTGATTCGAGGATATTATTTGATTTATTTGGGGAGAATATTTAATATATTCGTCAATATTATTTGGTTTATTCGTGGAGAATATATTCAATTTATTCGGGGGAAATTATGTGATTTATCCGTGGAGCCTATTTTATTTATTGGTGGAGTATTATTTGATTTATTTGTGGAGCATTATTCGATTTGTTCGAGAAGAATTATGTGACTTTCTCGAGATATTATTTGATTTGCTCGTGGTGATATTCGATTTATCCGTGGAGATATTTGATTTATTTAGGGAGAAATTATTTGATTGAAAATAAATGCGGTGCGTAATGTCAAGTTGGAGATATTTAGCGATTGTTTCATCGTGTGCTTGGTGCGTTTATCGATGGGCTCGAGGAATGGATTGAAATTATGCAACTTGATATTTGATATATTCGGGGCCTCTCATTTGGATTTTCATGTCAAAATGTGGAATTTTATTCGAATTGATTATTCACAATTTTTAAGCATGTCATTGCGCGAGCATGTCTTAAATCGAGGAGATGGTGATGATTGTATTGGATCTCTTACTTTTCTTGCGTGGAGAATTGCAAAATAGATGACTTGAATATAATATGGATAACGATTTCTCTTTGTATTCTTGTCGAGGAAAAATCGAAATAACCCGAGTCTCGACAAGCTATGGTGGACGAGTTGTGGAGTTTCGAGGACAAAATGAGCGAGCAAGGACCCATCAAAGCAGAGTGATAATGAGGGACGAGTCTGGATGGTGCCGATCGCAGATAGCAATGCCAGAGGCAGAAATCATTCTCTTTTGGAGAGGTAGGATAATTGGGAGTGACATTCTCGACCTTCAGGTATAAAATTAATCTCAACTCTTGTCGATGGTCAAGATCGACTGACACTATTTTGTGACATATGGAGTATCTTAGCACTCTTTTTTGGGAGGAATGTTCATTGTTTGAATATTTTGGGTGAAATGTTGTTGAAATTGTGGTATATGTGGATATGTCTGGAACTATCCTTTGGATGACTAACAAAATGCAGAAAATGAGGTGTACATGGAGCCTCGAACAAAATCTGGCACGACTAAGGCCTTTGGGGCTGGCCAGTCTCGAGCCGTCATTACTAAGGAGTTCGGTATTGGAAGTAATTCATTCGAATTTTTGTTTGGTGCATTCGTTTAATGATTGATTGTAGCTGCAGAGTATGGCTTGTTGTAATTGTTTGTCGAATTCATGGTTTTGCGAAATTCTGGTTGTCTATACATTTGAATGGGTGTTTATGCGATTTCATACCGTGGTAGAGATTTGTTTGTAGATTGAGGGGTGGTATAAACGAATGTGGACCAGTGTGATTGCTTTGATTTATTCGTCTTTTGTCATTATTGCTATCGGGATTGCAAATGGGATGATGTGGATAAAATGCAACTAATAGAATCTGTTGAATTCTTGCTTCGAAAAATGCATGAGCAGGTGAACCGGATATTGGTTATGGAGGGGAAAGCATGGACTAAACGACAAACGCGGGTCATCATGTACAAACAGGAAAGAGAGGTCGAAAAATGTATTTGTTTTTTTTATATATATATCTTGTTAGATATAACTATGCATCTGATGGGACTAACGAGAATGGTCAACTACTATTCTATCTTGTGGTGTTTGGTATGTTTTCTTGTCGACCTCAGTGGCAGGTCGAAGTATTCGAGCAGTTCGAAGAAAAAAATCCACCATGACTAAGGCCTCCGGGCTGGGTGGTCGCTTGTTTTGTACACCCCTTGGGATGGGCAGGTTGGTCGAAATAACCCTCGCCTTCGGGCTGGGTGGCCTCCTGTTTCTGGAACATTCCTCGGATTGGGTGGGCAAGTGCCTGAAGACAAAAATCCACCATGACTAAGGCCTCCGGGCTGGGTGGTCACATGTAACGACCACTCCTTTGAGGGTGGACATGTGTTCGAAGACAAAAATCCACCATGACTAAGGCCTCCGGGCTGGGTGGTCACATGTAACGACCACTCCTTTGAGGGTGGACATGTGTTCGAAGACAAAAATCCACCATGACTAAGGCCTCCGGGCTGGGTGGTCGCATGTAACGACCACTCCTTTGAGGGTGGACATGTGCTCGAAGACAAAAATCCACCATGACTAAGGCCTCCGGGCTGGGTGGTCACATGTAACGACCACTCCTTCGAGGGTGGACATGTGCTCGAAGACCAAAATCCACCATGACTAAGGCCTCCGGGCTGGGTGGTCACATGTAACGACCACTCCTTCGAGGGTGGACATGTGCTCGAAGACCAAAATCCACCATGACTAAGGCCTCCGGGCTGGGTGGTCACATGTAACGACCACTCCTTCGAGGGTGGACATGTGCTCGAAGACCAAAATCCACCATGACTAAGGCCTCCGGGCTGGGTGGTCACATGTAACGACCACTCCTTCGAGGGTGGACATGTGCTCGAAGACCAAAATCCACCATGACTAAGGCCTCCGGGCTGGGTGGTCACATGTAACGACCACTCCTTCGAGGGTGGACATGTGTTCGAAGACCAAAATCCACCATGACTAAGGCCTCCGGGCTGGGTGGTCACATGTAGCGACCACTCCTTCGAGGGTGGACATGTGTTCGAAGACCAAAATCCACCTTGATTAAGGCCTCCGGGCTGGGTGGTCGTTCCTAGCGTTGGGACGGTAAAGACACGGATAGCTCGAGCAGACCTCAGTGGCAGGTCGATTATCTTTATTTGATTCTCGGTTTCGTCGAATTTATTTTTCGACTTCAAAAGAAGGGAGATGGAGTTCATTACGTATAGTTCGAGCAGACCTCAGTGGCAGGTCGATTATCTTTATTTGAGTCTTGTTTTCGTCGAATTTATTTTTCGACCTTGGTGCCATGTCGAGGGAGTTCATTCAGAATAGTTCACGAACGTCATTCGGATTTTGAGAGAATATACAACATGCTTGAATTTTGAATTTTGAACTGGGGGGGCGATAGGACGAGGTGGTCTAAGAGAGTTCGAACATGGTGATCGAAATACAACATACATAAGTTCAAATTTCCAAATTCAAGATTTTGGGGAGCGGTCATTCAGTTCTTGTTTTTCGACCTCAGTGGCGGGTCACTCGGTTTTCGACCTCGATGGTCGATCAACTTTCGGTATTCGATCCCAGTGGCGGGTCACTCGGTTTTCGACCTCAGTGGTCGATCAGCTTTCGGTATTCGACCCCAGTGGCGGGTCACTCGGTTTTCGACCTCAGTGGTCGATCAGCTTTCGGTATTCGACCCCAGTGGCGGGTCACTCGGTTTTCGACCTCAGTGGTCGATCAGCTTTCGGTATTCGACCCCAGTGGTGGGTCACTCGGTTTTCGACCTCGGTGGTCGATCAGCTTTCGGTATTCGACCCCAGTGGCGGGTCACTCGGTTTTCGACCTCGGTGGTCGATCAGCTTTCGGTATTCGACCTCAGTGGTGGGTCACTCGGTTTTCGACCTCGGTGGTCGATCAGCTTTCGGTATTCGACCCCAGTGGCGGGTCTTTCAGTTTTTGACCTTAGTGGTCATTCGGTGTTCATTGGGGGTCCCGATGCTCATTTGGAGATTTGGTGACTATTTGGTGGTCGAGAATTTATTCAAATTATAAGCTCAATGGCAGGTTAACAGAAACAGCCCGAAGAGGAATTTCACTCTTAGATCGAGTCATTCAGACTCGACCAGAGTGGGGGGGACTAGATGATATAGGATATTATACTGGACCAGTTGTAATGGATAAAAAGGGAATATATTGAAGAATAAGCCTACACATGGCTAGGACACGTGGCATGAGGCTATTGGGCAAGCCCAACTTGGGTCATAAGGTACACTCCCCCTATAAAAGGGGGCTAAGGTATCTCATTCTCTCATTCTCTCTACATGCATTACTACACTTGAGACTTGGAGTTAATTCTGACTTGAGCGTCGGAGGCCCGACGCCGGGACCCCTCCTGGCGTTGGGTTCTTGCAGGTACGGAGGCCGTCCGAGTCGAAGGAGCCCGAGTGAAATCTTACTCACTTCAATACCCATCTAGTCGACAAGGGCTCTAGCTATGACTCCGTCGAGGTGACCGGCTATAAGATGATTTCGCAGCCTTCCGATCCTTCTCTCCCTCTCGTCACTGCTTCCTCCGCTGACTGGAAGCAGTATGACCAAGCACTTTTGGAAGGCGGCTTAGTCGACATCGTTAAGAGCCCTTCTCGGGGAAATCCTTCTCGTCTCGATCTTATTCCTCGAGGTATTCCTCTTAGGCTATTAGACATCCCTGTTTATAGAACAAGCCCTGTATCTGTACCAGTAATTGTTCCACTTCTTAATTCTCAAAATACTGTATCAATAGCTTGTCCCTTAGCTAGGTTAGCTGTTTTAAATCCTTTTTGTTATGCCTCTGCAGCTGAGGTCGAGGGCTTCAGGAAGTTTAGCGGTCTTCCTTCCGACTTGGAGTTAGTCGCCCCAGGTCCCAATGACGACTTCGCTCACCCTTCTTCCGGCTGTCATACATTTATTGTAGACCAAATCGTCTTCGGCCTTCGCGTCCCTATCCAAGATGAGCTTCTATTAATAAGTAACCTGTATAATATCCCAATAAACCAATTTTCTCCAAATGTTATCCGTATTATGATAGCCTTTATAGTCGTCTCCCGAATAATACTCAAATTCTTCTCGTACGAGTTTTTCTTCTATTGCTACGGTTATCGACTTTCCAAAGGTGCTCATTGCCTGGGTCGCCGTGCTGGTGTTACCTTTCTTGACGATCTCTCGTCGAATGTCACCGAGTGGAAATCGAAGTTCGTTTTCATTCGACCTGCTTCTGGCATGTATCCTTATGTAAATAAATGGGTAACCTCGAAGGTGAAACAAAATAAACGGCCTCGTTCTGACGAGTTCGCTACTCTCCTGACGGAGCTTAATAAGCATACTTATAGTGCTCGTCAGTTGATAAAGGATCGTGAATTGGTCAATCATGCCCGAATCGTCATTTACGAGGATCTTCCTCGCCTCGATGACCCTCGTAAGCTGCTATTGTTCATTCTTGTGCCACTGTTTATGAGTTTTGATTATTCGCATTATGACTGCTAAATGTTCTTCACACGCTAATATTTCTTCTTCTATTATTTCAGTTAAAGCGCTCAAACGCTTCGAGCTCAAGAAGGGCCAATCGTCTGGCCAACCTGCTGGCGGTTCTGCTCCTCTTCTTTGACCCTCAGGCGGGTTCGGGTCGAGGCCCGTTGCTGCGGCTGCCAATACGAAAGCTGCCGGAAAATCCAGGGTCGAGAATCCTGGTGCTTCCCAACACAAGTCGTCGGGCTCCTCCTCTCGCAAGAGGGCCCAGGACGATCGGGCCGCCATCCTCATCCCTGACGACTTGAAGCGTCGCAGGGTCGACAAGGGGAAGGGGAAGGCAGTCGAGAAGAAAGCCCCTTCCCCCATCACCGTCAAAGACGTGACGGTCGAGATGCCCTCTCGGCTCTGGAATCATCCGGAGCCGTACCACGTGGCCAAGTACTTCAACTCCCTCATCCCTGAGGTCGACAAGGAGCGCGTCGAGGGGAACCTGTACGAGCGCTCCAATTACGCCGTTCAGTGTCTCGCCCGGGTATTTTTCCTATCCTTCAATCGACTTTGTTTTTGCATGTTTCTTTTAAACTTGATTCATCTTTTCCTCATCTGTTTCCAATGTTTTTCCGCAGTTTCTGGCCGCAGCGCTCCCTTGCTTCGAGGAGACGAGCAAGGCTCCCCTCGCCTCCACCAAGTCCCTCGAGGACAAGTGTGAGGCTCAGCGCCAGGAAATCGAGGCGCTAAAGGAGGACTTGGAGGCCTCGAAGGCCCTTGTCGACAAGCTAAAGGCCGACAAGGCTGTATTCCGGCATCTGAATGACAAACTCAAGGCCGACCTCGATAAGGCTCGCGATGAGTGCATGGTCGAGAGAGAGAGCGGCATCGAGGAGGGGCGCAGAACCTTCTTGAAGTCCCCCATGGGCGCCATCCTTCTCGAGACCTATCGCCAGGAGGTCGTCAAAGCCTTCTGCAATTCCCCTGCCTTCCTCGACAAGCTTTGCCCTGCCGTCGTCCAATACTTCAATTTTGCTTTTGATGCGTGGGCGGCGGTAGTAAAAGGGTCTGAATTTGCTGGGAAGCTCGACCGCGAGACGGTTAAGGAGACGCTCCCCGACCCCGAGGGCTATGAGGGTGACTCGTCCCTCCCCGATGACTACTCGTGTTGGACGGGACTCGAGGCTTGGGCCATTCGCAAGGCTGGCCTAGGGTCACAACTCGAAGTCCCCATCGCCCCTCTGGCCGGTTCGACCGAATTAGTCAAGCCTGAGGGGGTTGGTCATGAGGAAGGAAACGAGGAGCAGGGGACTGAGCCGCTTGTCGACAAGGATGCTCAGGAGGAGAACCCCGAGAAGTCTACTACCATTGTGATGGAAGGTAGAGACGACATTGCTGAGAAGTCGGATGCCGACTCTTAGACGTGTTTGTCTGACTTGGGGCTGTGCCAATGTTTTGATAGTTGTTTGCAATTTTTTGTTTTCCTCGTCTCGGCCCATTTTCAAGATTTGTAAGGGCCGAGACGACTAAGGATGTAATGCTTCTCTTTTATCAATATAAAGCTTCTCTTTTTCCTTCATCGCGTGTGTTAATTGTTTTTCGAATTATCTTGCTGCTATCTTCCGTATATCTTCTCCCCGACCCTTCTTGCGAGTTGGTCAAAGTCGAGCAACAATTTGAACAGCTTCTTAGCTGTGAAACATAAGTTTTTCAACTCGTCTTCTCCCCAACCCTTCTTGCGAGTTGGTCAAGGTCGAGCAAAAATTTGAACAGCTTCTTAGCTGTGAAACGTAAGTTTTTCAACTCGTCTTCTCCCCAACCCTTCTTGCAAGCTGGTCGAAGTCGAGCGACCATTTGAACAGCTTCTTAGCTATGAAACGTAAGTTTTTCAACTCGTCTTCTCCCCCAACCCTTCTTGCGAGCTGGTCGAAGTCGAGCAACAATTTGAACAGCTTCTTAGCTGTGGAACGTAAGTTTTTCAACTCGTCTTCTCCCCAACCTTTCTTGCGAGCTGGTCGAAGTCGAGCAACAATTTGAACAGCTTATTAGCTGTGAAACGTAAGTTTTTCAACTCGTCTTCTCCCCAACCCTTCTTGCGAGCTGGTCGAAGTCGAGCAACCATCGGAACAGCTTCGTAGCCGTGTCGATGTTCGTTGTCTAGATGTGTATCAAAGTTGATTGTACGAGATTTTTCGTTCTGTAAACGCGACAATTACATAATTGTGTATACCGATGTCATGAGTGTGAGATTTGTAATTTGCTCGAGATTCCGCTCGAGAGCTTCAAATGTTAATGGTTGTTCTAGCCGACTTCGTAGTCGAAGGCGTCATAGCCTGCTCGAGAATTTATAACTTCGTAGTTGTGTTAGTCGACTTCGTAGTCGAAGGCTTCGTAGCCTGCTCAAGATTCCGCTCGAGAATTTACAACTTCGTAGTTGTGTTAGTCGACTTCGTAGTCGAAGGCTTCTTAGCCTGCTCGAGATTCCGCTCGACAATTTACAACTTCGTAGTTGTGTTAGTCGACTTCGTAATCGAAGGCTTCGTAGCCTGCTCGAGATTCCGCTCGAGAATTTACAACTTCGTAGTTGTGTTAGTCGACTTCGTAGTCGAAGGCTTCGTAGCCTGCTCGAGATTCCGCTCGAGAATTTACAACTTCGTAGTTGTGTTAGTCGACTTCGTAGTCGAAGGCTTCGTAGCCTACTCGAGATTCCGCTCGAGAATTTACAACTTCGTAGTTGTGTTCAGTTGATTATGTAATCATTGGAGAGTTAGCCGGCTTCATAGCCGTTCTGAAAAATTCAGTTTTCCATGCACTCATAATAAAGTCGACACATAAATATAAGAAGCATAATTGAAGTACAAACTTTAAGATTCATTTCATCATTGCATTCAATTCCAACATTGTTTAGTACAAAAAGTAGTTCGAGACATTGCCTTAGGCGTAAAAGCGTTTGAGATGGATCATGTGCCAGGATCGCGGGAGTTGTCGACCTTCTCCATCCTCGAGTTCGTATGCGCCCCTCTCGAGTACTCTTGTGATGGTGTAGGGCCCTTTCCAATTAGCTTCGAGTTCGCCGACATGTTTGAGGGCATCGGCCCGCTTGAGGACGAGATCTCCAACTTGAAATCGTCTGGTTCGGACCTTCTTGTCGAAGGATGCTCGCATCTTCTGTTTGTACTCGACAGATTGTACCCAGGCTTCTTCTCGACCTTCTTCAATCAGGTCTAGGGCCTCTTCGATCATTTCTTCGTTTCTCCTTTCTTCGTAGAACTTTGATCTGTGGGAGTCGAGGCCGACTTCAATCGGCAGTAATGCATCCATCCCATAGACCATGTGAAATGGGGATTGTCCCGTCGAACTTCTCGGAGTCGTCCTATAGGCCCATAGGACTGTCGTCAGCTCGTCAACCCAAGCTCCCGATGCCTTCTCCAGTCTTTTCTTCAACCCTTGGAGAATAGTTCGGTTGGTGACCTAGACTTGCCCGTTCGCTTGTGGGTGTGCGACTGATGCAAACCGCTGTTTAATTCCCATGTCGAGACACCATGCTTGGATTCGTTTTCCCTGGAATTGTGTCCTGTTATCTGAAATTAACACCTTTGGGATCCCAAATCGACAGCAGATATTATTGAACAAAAATTGTATCATCTTTTCATCAGTAATTCGCGCCAAGGGTTCCGCTTCGACCCATTTGCTGAAATAGTCGACTGCGACTACCAAGAATTTCCTTTGTCCCGTCCCCATTGGCAATGGGCCCACCAAGTCGATTCCCCATTGCGCGAAGGGAATCATAGAGTTGATTGTCGCCATATATTCAGCTGGAACATGAGTGATTTGGCCATGACGCTGGCATTTCTCGCACTTCTGGACTAACTTCTCGGCCGCCGCTCGAATTTTGGGCCAATAGTAGCCTGCTCTCAGAGCTTTGCCAGTTAGGGCTCGAGATCCGACGTGTGCTCCGCAGCATCCTTCATGGATTTCTCTTAGAACATGAACTCCCTCTTCTTTGGAAATACATCTCAAATGAGGTCCGACTATCGACTTCTTGTATAGGACCCCGTCGACTTCGAAATACTTGCTTAGATATCGGGCTATCTTTTCCGCTTCTTGTTTGTCTCCTGTAGGGACTCGACCCTGCAAGAGTTCGCGAAAAGGCTTCCTCCAGTCGTCATTCTCGTCAATTTCCATGGTTTCGCTCAACACACTCCCCTCGAGGTACATCGTAGTGATGTGTGTTCCCACCTTTCCTTCGTTTGAGCTTGCAATTCTCACGAGCCAGTCGACTCGTCTGTTCTCTTCTCGCGGGACTTGCGTCAACTCGAACTTTTTCAACCCCTGTATGAGGCTCTGAATTTCCTCGACATATTTCAGCATTCTGCCTTCCTTAATTTCGCAATTTCCCCGTACTTGCCCGACGACGAGTTGCGAGTCGGAATGTGCTGCGATTTCTGTTGCTCCGCCACCAATTGCCAAGTGTATCCCCTTGATAAGTGCCTCGTACTCAGCTTCATTGTTTGAGGCTTTGAACCCCATTCTAATCGCGAAGTCGAGCTGTTCGCCCTCGGGGGATACGAGGACGACTCCCAAACCAGATCCTTTTGAGGCCGAGGACCCATCGACATGCATCGTCCATCTCCTTTCTTCTCCTTTGGTTCCTTCTTAAATGAAATCAGCTAGAACCTGGGCTTTAATGGCTCGCCTCGGCTCGTACTTGATAGAATACTCGCTCAGCTCGACTGCCCACTTTACGAGTCGACCTGAGACTGTAGGTCGACCCAGTGTTTCTCCCAACTGAAAGTTCGTTCTTACCACAATCGTATGATTCAGAAAATAAGGCCTCAGCTTTTTGGCTGTTATAACTAGTGTCAGGGCGGCTTTCTCGACTTCTGGATATCTCGTCTCCGCACATTGAAGTACTCGACTTGTGTAATAAATCGGCTGTTGTGAACTCTCGTCTTCCCACAGCAACACCGAACTCAAAGCGAACTCTCCCACTGAGATATATAGAATCAACTCGTCACCTGGTTCTGGTTTGGTCAGCAAGGGCAGTTCGCCCAAGAACTCTTTCAATTTCTCGAAGGCCATCTGTGCCTCGTCACTCCATCTGAAAACCGTCTTCTTCTTGAGTAATTTGAAAAAGGGAAACTCTTCTCGGCTGCCCGAGCGATGAATCTGCTCAAGCCTGCAATCCTCCCTGTTAGTACTTGGACTTCTCTAATGTTTCGCGGTGAAGCCATGTCGAGTATGGCCTTCACCTTGTCTTGATTCACCTCGATTCCGCGTTCTGTGACAACATATCACAAAAATCGTCCCGCTTTTACTCCAAAGGCACATTTGCTCGGGTTCAACTTTATCCCAAACGTCCTAAGGGTGCTGAAAGTTTCCCTTAAGTCGTCTGGGTGTGAAGTCGAGGACTTGCTCTTCACCAGGATATCGTCAACGTACACCTCCATATTCCGACCGATCTGGGGTTTGAACATTGATCCATCAATTGCTGGTAGGTTGCTCCTGCATTTTTGAGGCCAACGTACACCTCCATAGTCTCAGCACGTTGATTGGTTTTGACCGTGATCTGGTAACAGGTTCTCGACAGCTTCTGATCCCCTCGAGCCTGTCCCACTCGATCTCCCACAGGGAACTTCAATTTCATATGATAGGTCGATACGACTGCTTGGAAAGAGTTGAGCGCCGGTCTCCCTAGGATCACATTGTAAGCCGAATCGACATCCACCACTACGAATCTTCCCATCTTCACTTTTCTCAAGTCACCTTCCCTGAGGACGACAGCTAGCATGGTTTCCCCCAGGGGAGCGACTTTCGAGCCATTGAATCCAAAAAGTGATGTATGTAGGGGCGTGAGTTCAATGTCGAGCTCCATCCTTCTGAGGCACTTATAAAAAATCACGTTCACAGAGCTCCCAGTGTCGACAAACACCCTTTGCACCTCATATCCTGATATCTGCGCAGTTATCATCAAGGCATCATTATGTGGCCTCTCGATTTCACCAACGTCTGCAGGTCCGAAGTTCATCACTGGTCCGCTCTCGTCGACCTGCTGTACCTTGACTTTTGCATATCGACCTCGAGCATACGCCTTCCTTGCTCGATTGGAATCTCCATCAGTCGACCCTCCAAAAATCATGTTAATCACCCCTCTTTTTGGTGGGAGCTCCTCCTTCTATGGCGATCTCGCCCACTTGCGAGGACTCTTGCTTCTTTCTCGTCTCCTGCTCGACCTCTCACGATCTTTGTATATGAACTCCTTCAAGTGGCCCGCCTTTATCAACCTCTCAATCTCGTCTTTCAAGTGTCGGAAGTCGTCAGTGTTGTGCCCGTAATCTTTGTGAAATCGACAATATAAGTTGCTTTTGGGTTTCATGGGTCCGTCCTTCCTCGTCCGCGGCCATCTCACCACATCGTCGCGGATCTCCCTTTCCATTACTTCTAGAATTCTCGCATGAGTAGCCGACAGTGGTGTATATTGAGTCGGTCTCCATCCCCTAGACCGGCCTTCACCCCTATCCGCTCTCGGTGATCCCCTTCTATCTCCTGTCGATGGGCCCTTTTTCTTCTTCTTGTCGTCTCGACTTTCAGCTTGGGACATTTTCACACTTTGCAAATAGTCGGCTTCGGCCTCCTCGACATTCATGTATTTGGCACATCTTCCCAACACGTCATCGAAACTCCTACCAGGTCGCTTGGCTAAAGAGTTTTTACATAACCCTGGTAATAATCCTCTCGTCAGTCCTCCTGATTTGATCTCCTCTATCGATGTTGGGCATTCGACACACGCCTTTGTAAACCTCGCCACATACTCTCGCAGTGACTCACCTTTCTTTTGCTGCATACTTATCAGCGAGAGATAGGATTTCTCTTGCACCCTCACACTTGCAAATTGGTTAAGAAAACTCGAACTAAATCCATCAACGTCCCTAATCGACCCCGCTGGAAGTTGATGAAACCAGTCCTGGGCCGACCCTGTCAAGGTCGTCAAGAAGGCGCGACACTGCACTAGGTCGCTGTAGCGGTGGAGCACCGCCATGTTCTCAAAGCTTCTCAGATGTCGAGACGGGTCTGTGGTACCGTCATACCATATGTTCAACTCCCTGAAGCCTTTGGGTAAGTCGGCTCTCAAGATCTGCTGCGAGAATGGGTGTTCTTTTGCTCCTCTGCTCTTCCTCCCACCGACTCGAGCTTGCAAGTTGCGAACCTGTGCCAGTAGTTGTTCTAAAGTCTCGTCCCTCGCCTGTGGATTAACAGTTCAAATGGAGGATTCTTCTTCGTCCACCCTTCTGTTCTGTTGTACATTTGACTGGGCTTGTTGCTCGCCACGCGGCTGCTGCTCGACTCGAGGCGGGTACTCAACACGGGGCTGTTGCTCGACCCGGGGTGGGTACTCGACTCGAGGCTGCTGTTCGACCTGCGCCATCTGCTTCATCTGGGCCGCCACGGCTTCAGCAATCATCTTCTGCATTTCACTCCTTGTCACTGTCAAGGTCTGTTCTTCGACTCGGGGTTGTGTCTGCTCCGGTATCTCTTGTATCTGTTTTCCCTCACGTCGAGACATCTCCGTCGGCTCCTTCTCTCCATCTGGGTTAGGGTTTTGACTTGTTCCTGCTTGGGTCAACACTTGCAGCTTCACGCCGGTTGGAGTTACAGGTGTTTCTCCGCCCAACGTCAGTCCTGGTGGTGGAAGTCCTCCAAATGGTGGTATCCCCATCATCTGCATCACAGGGTGTTTGGTGGTGGAGAGCGGTGGTGGCCTCTTATCCATTTATGTCCCTCTGAACTCCTCGTTCAAATTCCTCTGCAAGCCTTCCTTTTCCGCCATCAGCAAACAGATCGGAGCTGGGTGTGAAGCTCTTACTTCCTTCAAGAACTTCCCACAGACGGCGCCAAATGATGAGTCTACTCCCAGATCAGGAGTAAACCGGTTGTTGTGAGCTCAGATATTCTTGAACCGCTTCCCAATCGCTGTTAGACCGCGAGATTCCTGCAAAAACTCAACGCCGGAGGTGTTGCCGGCGTAGAGCCTCCGACGCTCAAGTCAGTAAGAGAGTGATGAAGAGATGCTGCGCAACAGCTATGGGGGAGAATGGGAATGAATGAGAGTTAGGGTTTAGGGTTACCTCACCTCCTTTATATAGGAGTGAATATTTACCTGAAGTACCCAGAATGCCCAAGTCGGTGGACCTAGAAGGTCCAAAATGCCCTGGTCGATTCGTCTCCCCTTGTTGCTGAGTCATCAACATATTCCTTCTTATCCTTTGTAATGTGTAGAACTTCGAGTATGTTGTAAGTGTGATGAGTCGTCATCACATCTTTGTTATTCGAGGTATGCGAGATCGACTTTGAGAGCTAGGAGGTCGACTCGTGGATATGTGCGGATTCGTTGGCTACGCTTGACTAATTCTTTGAGGCGAAGTCGTCTTCAGAGAGTCGTCTTAGTTCAGCCGACTGCTGAGAGTCGACTTAGGATATCGGGATGTTCGGGCGTTACTCTTGCTGCCCTTCTTTCATTGATGTCGACTAGTAAAAGTCGATAGACTAAGGTCGACTAGAGAGAGTCGACTAGGCCAATTTCTGCTTCTTTTCGATTGCTCTCAGTAGAATCGTCTTTAGGAAAGTCGATGTGAGGATGTCGGCAGAGTCCTGTCGACATACGAGTTGTTCGAGTGGTTCACCGGTCGAGTAGGGAGCTTCTAGACCGGGTTATCCTTATGTGGCTATATCACGTATCATATGCCTGCTTAGGCCTTATAACGTTGTCATAACAGTAGGAGTCTTCCCCGACAGTTGAGCTCCGCCCTAGTCTTACGACGGGGTACTTATCGCCAGTCGAGCACAACCCTGGTCTTACAGGCGATGCGGGAGATTACCCTAGCGGGGTCCATCCTATAGCTATGGGGATAACCGTTCGACGGCTGGTACAGCTCACAGCGAAGGCTACATGGTTCACATGCATACATTGATCATACCACAAGCATACATAAACAAATTTTATGGCATAGCATTTTAAGTAATCCCACCTGGACAAGAGCAGGAGATAACACAAAATTCACGTGTAGGTAGAGAGCTCGGCTCGTTTTAATCTGGGGAAATGTTTTTTGTAAAATTTCAGCCATAGAGTAAAAATCCAAGTTTCCCAGGTAAACCTTCGAGTTTTTACATGAAATTTTAACACAAGAAACCAAGCAAAGAGAATAACAACATATCCAAAATTTAACACATTTGGAGCAGTATTCGAATTTATATGAATTTATCAATATTCTGACCAGAACATAAATTCAACAAAACACATAGCTACAAGTCGAGTTTGGACTTGCAAATTTTACTCCACAAAATTTATCAACATAGGTCCAACATATTAAAAATTCACAGCAATATGACAAGAACTCGGTTTATGATAATTTTTCAAAAGTTCAGCAGGCTCGAGTTTAAAGATTCATAACTCAATGCATAGACCTCCAAATGACCCGAAATTTTCACTAACATGACAAGGACATCCCAAAGTACCCAGAACTACAGGGTTTCCACGAATATAACCTACGTCCTTCAGTTTCAACAACAAACTGAAGAGACGAACACCAAAACATCATTTAATCACAACATATGATCTCCAAATACATAATAACACCAAGGCAACATCATATCTACACATACACATAAAATATAGAGGGTGTTTCAGTCACTTAACATGAATTAACATGATATCAGCACAAATCAACATAATTCACACAACAAGCATATGAATATCACTCAAAACAATTATTAACGGAACCCTAACACATGAATAAGCAAGGGCTACATCATAACCCTTATAAACACATAAGAATAGAGGGTTTAAGCCATCGAGTACTGTTCTCGGGTATAACACACGAAAACGAGTCGAGAGAAGGACGAGACGGGCTGCTGTGATGCACTAGCCGGGGTGATCGCGTGCGAGGGCTTGAGCCGATTTGAATGGTGGCTATTAGATGGCCTTTGAGAGATGTTTTCGGTGGGATTTTCCTAGTCCTTTCCTGCTGTTGTGGTTCGAAGATAATATGGGAAGATGAGGGGAGAATTATGGTGAAGAAAAGATGAACGACTTTGATATATTTGGGGAGAGATAATGGAAATAACATTTTATCCTCACTTCCTCTATTTTGGGGGTCAAAATGGCGTGATTTAGGGATGAAAAATCAGCTATAAGGCTGATCCAAAATTCCACAAAGTTAATACCAAAAATGCTATGCCATTTATTTGAATTCAAATCAAAAGAAGGAAATTATGTCTAAGGCAAAAATTGTTCACCATAAGCACATAGGTTCGGTTTTTCAAGGGTTAAATGGACCAAAAAACGTCCATAAATGGGTCGAGAAATAAGTGTTCGAGATTCGGGTCAAAACGACTCGAAAACGGATTTAATTCGGTTTACGCAATTAAACCGAAAATCGCCGAAACAGTTTAGAATTTATATTCAATAAATCCTGAATAATCTTAACACACATAATTAATATATAAACATATAATAATCACATATATTAGCCACATATCAATTTATATCAAGTAGACAAATAAGACGAGCAGTTTATATCACAACCGAAAATTAAATATATTAAGGCAAATGTTCGATATAAGCAAAATAATAATACTAATATAAAAATCCCGAAAATTCTAATAAACGAACAAGGCGTTACAAAACATATATAATTAAATGAGCTCATGAGAATTGTAGGGATTAGACTCCGTTTAACCCGATTAGTGTCCTTCTAGATGGATCGGATCAATGAATACGAGAAACTAACCTAGGAGACTCTGGGACGAACCCCGAGGTTAAATCTAGGTAATAATAGTCCTTGTGACTCTCATTTGGAAAAAGTGACTCATGTAAAAAAAAGAAAAATAAAAGAGAGAGAGAGAGAGAGAGAGGAGTTTGCCTTATTGGTTTCGTGTTTATTGTCTATTATATGTTGAGTGGACCGTTTATAGCTTTTTGGACGTGTATTTGAAAAAGGAAGTTTGAATCGAGTAAATCATATGTGGAATGACTTAGGACGAGTTTTTGTTTCGTATGAATTCATTTTGTGGGGACTGTATTTTTGAATTTGAGTTTAATTTTATGGATAACTGAAGGAAGAAGAGTTACAATTCGCTCGATTAGTATTTATGAACTTTTCAATGTTTCTTACCGAGGTACTTATTGTTTTGTTTGCTTGAGGACAAACAATGAGTTAAGTGATGGGGAGTTGTTTGTTGTTTTTTTGTCGTGTTTTTTGTGTATTTTTCATGCCTTAGTCGAGTCCTTTTAGGTTCGTTTTCAATTTATCGTGTTTCGTGTATTTTTACGTTCGTCGTGTGTTTTTTTGGTTCGACGTATTTTTTCGTCTTTTTGGTGTTGATTAGGTCCATTGTACAAAACTTGGGAAAATGAGCCGCCTGAGCCATCTAAACCATTATCCAAACCATTCGAGCATGCGAGAGAGAGAGAGAGTCGAGACCCGAGGCAACGCAGCATACTCGCCGAAAGCAATGGCCCGAGCCTACCCATGCACGCTCGCGCCCAACGTCCCACGTGAGACCAGGCACTCGCGACCCAGACGCCAGCTCGCGACCACGCGAATGCTGCCAATGGAACCCGAGAACTCGCAACCCGAAACAGCGTCCGCGAGCACGCGAGTCATGGCCGCGCAAGACAGACACTCGCGACCCAGCATAGCCTTTTTCGACCTCGCGAGTCCTATACCATGCCAACTGCCACACTCGCGACGCGAGTCCTCATCTGCGGCATCGAGAGTCCCGTGCTGAGCAACCTGCCATACTCGCAACCCGAGCATCCATCTGCGTGGTCGCGAGTCCCCACCTGTGCCGAGAAATCAGTCGCGACCCGACACTTGTCGCATGCTCGCGAATCCGAGGCGGTCTAGGCCACACACTCACGACCCGACACTATTTGCGTAACCTTGCGAGTGTTTTTTACTTGATATGTGCGTTTTGAGTGTGTATTTAAGGTGTGGGTATAAATGCATTCCTTCCTTTGTACTTGGAGTACCTAAGCTTTCATTTCCCACTTTTCTCTTTTGGGAATTTCTTTCTTTTATTTTTTATGCTTTGTGTTTGGGAGATCCAAGACTTGAGATTTTCAGGCAACTCTATTTTTATTCAAGATTCGATCTTTACGTATTATTTTCGTCCCAGCTTGCAATAGGAGAGTAAGTACCTTTATTAGGGCTTATTACTTCGAGTTTGTTTTCCTTCTTGCTTATGATGTTTATAGAGGTTAAGTTGGTGTCTTGGCCGAAATCTTGTGTCTATGCGAAGTTCTATTAGGACTTTGCTATATTTTTCTTGCGTGTTTAAGTGTTAAGAGTTAAATTAGTGCTTATATTATTATAAAGGTCTCGACTTTGTTTATAACGTGATCATTTACTTAAGAAGACTCGATTTTACTACCTAAGATCTTATCGCTAGCATGTTTCTCTTCGTTTATTTTCATTTTCATCAAGTCAATAGTTCTCCGGATAACCAAAGTTCAAATCTTTCTTCCAAAGCTTGCATTTTTACTTCATTGCTCTCAATTCTTAGTTGCAATTAGCTTAAAATCAATCCCAATCATCATGCTTAATATGTTTAGGACTTTATTTTTTTGTTTTTGTACTTTGAACAACTAATACTTAGACGAAGCTCTAAACTGTTTTCCTTTGAGAGACGACCCGAGTGAGATCCTTCGATCATATTCGGCTAAAAACAATTAAACAGTCGGTCTAGCGACTTCTCTCTCTTCTACGTCTTTCCGATTTTCCTGGGGTTGGTCTGCTGGACTTTCTTCGACGGGGGCGTGTTTTTCTTCTCTAGAGTATTTGGCGCGTCGTTGGAGTCGTGTTGGGGGAATGATTAGGTGTTGGGCTCCGGGTGCTCCTAGGGTGACCTCTATGGAAGGGGGATCCGCTTCGAGGGGTGGCGGTTCTAGTTAGCCATTGCCATATTGTGGTGGTTGGAGTTTTTCGTTTTTCTTTTGAGCCGTGGTCCTATCATTCTTGGGTGGAATAACATGTTGGCTGTTGGGGAGGGCTTTATATTTTAGTATTTAGTGTGTTTAGTCTGTGTTTGTGTTTGTTTAATGTTTTTATTCTCCATTATTGGCGTTAGAATTCTCTACTTTTGTGATCGTAGTATCATAGTTTATTAGCCTTGTTAGTGTATTTTAATGTAGTTGTTTCTAGAATACTGTTGTTTCAACGTGTAGACCTCTCTTTGGATTCAGTCGTATAGTTGTTTGGGTCGGTTGTTACTAACTGTTTTTAGTATTGTAAATATGTGATTATCTATAAAATCTGTAGTTCTAAAAAAATAAATAAATTAAAGACAGTGAATCCACGCACTATAAAAAGGCCGAACCTTAAGGGTGTGTTTGTTTATGCATGAATTCAATTCATACATAAAATTTGACCCAACTTTAACTCAGCCTTGTTATCCTGCATATTATATAATTAAATAATATCAATAATTTTTACACATAACATCTACTTTAATTTATTATTCATCAACTCACATAATTTTAACGAACTCATTACTTCACACCATCTTTCTCCTACTTTCACCTCAAACCAATTTTAATTATTTTATTTTTAATAATATTTTATTATAAATTTAAAATTACACTAACAACTAATCTTAAAATTAACTTTGACTAACTAAAAAAATCAATTTTCAACAGATTTATTTATATCCAAGTGGTATATGAAATGTTCATAAAAATCTGATTATTGGATCTCTGACAAAGAGAATGACCAACCAAGGTTGTGATTTATCGTTTAAAATGCTATGCTTTTGAAAGCCAATGATTTATAACACATGTCAATTAATGATTGTAATGTTAATCCACATAGGAATAATGTTAAAAGAATGAAAATTTGAATCAAATTAGTATCTCCAATGCATCAATTTGATAAGAAGTTACTTGTATAGGTGGACCAATTATAATAATTGATTGATACAAAAATAATAAAAAAATAAATCAAATATAAAGTGAATTGATGAGTCATCATGTTTAACATGGTGTTAGATATTAGAAAGTGAGTTCAACAATGTCAATATTAAATGCCATCCACATCATCATGAAAGAGCTAATGACAAGATGCATTGGAGAATAAATTAGTAACAAAATTTCAAGAGTTGATGATATGGATAAATTTTTACAATGCCAAAAGTCACATTGGAGATGCTCTAAAGTGTTTTGGAGGGTTTAATTATGACTTTCCATTGATTGGATAATCGTATGGTTGGACCAAAAAAAGTATAAAAAATTGGATAGATCGGATCGAAAGTTTTAATTTGATACGGGGTTTGGTAAGTTTCTCATCATAAATCCACAATAAAAACTAGGCTAGCAAGTGATGATTGAAAGAAATTGACGTGAAATTTAGATTTTTTATGTGCCAAATTCATTCCAAAACATCATTGGACGAAATTGAATAAAATTAAAAGTTACTATCAAATTTATAATCCTAAAAAATTATTGGACACAATTGATCCAGAAATAATATTAACCATCCAAATCTTACGACCACGTCATCAGTCTTATAAGAAAATTTACAATTTGATGAAAATTGTAACAAAAACAATTAAAATATAGTGTACTGAATCAAAATTAAAATACGAAAGTCCAACTGTTTAAAATTTAGAGGACTAAAATTATTCTCATCTTTCAAACCCCATTGAAATTCATACCTTTTATTTTATTTTATTTTTTTACAGCACGTCTGAAAATCTTGGTTTCCCGTTAAAAAGACAGCAGTCAGCAGCTAAAAGTAGTATTAAGTTTACATGTTCAGGAAGAACGATAATGCAAAGAATATTACAAATTTTATCATTAATTTCTTTAAATATTCGAAAGTGGAACATAATTAGGTTACATATTTTCAATATATAGAATGTTCTGTTAGTTACTGCACAAAAAGGCAGGGCTAACTAAACATGCACATCTTTAATAAGACCATCATAGCAGAAACTTTGCTGAACTTCAAGGGTTAGTTCTTCCACGCTCACTTGGCACTCCAGCCCTATCTGTCATCATTTTCATAAAAAAAAAAACACAAATAAAATACAAGTTATCATAAACTGATCCACTTATCCACAAAACAATAGAACACTCACAAATACAGAGTTATAGGTATAACAATACACCCAAATTTTGGAAAAATTTCAATTTTAGTTCGTTTATTTGTCTAAATTCCTTTTTTGGTACACTAACTTACACCTAATCAAAAATAGTAAGTTATGTTGTAATTTGTATCATTTTTTTGACATTACTCATAAAAAACAGTACGTTATGTTGCAATTTGTATCATTTTTAGGATATTAATCCCAAAAAATAGTAAACCATTTTCGGGATAATGTTTCAACAATGATATAAATTGCAACATAACGTACTATTATTGACGAGGAGAAAGTTAGTGCACCAAAAAAGGACTTTAGACAAATAAATGGACAAAAATTGAATTTTTGCCTCGAAATTTTATGTGTGCTAATTAAGTATTCTTAGATGTTGTTAATGGTGTTGACTTAGATGGTCACAAAGCCTTAACAAAACACAAACACACATACTCATAGGTATAATATTAATGCACTCTCACACACACCTTGATGACGAAGGAGTACAGAACTGTATCCTCCATGCTACTAATGTTCAAGTGGAGAATCTCGAACGAGAGTTTTTCCAAAACACTGATTATCTTAACAATTTGGCCGGGTATACGTTTCGATATCGTCCTTAGGAGGACATTTGAGCCAGATATTTTGGCCTCCACGTCAGCAATTGGTGAGTTGCAGCATGCACCGAGTTCCTTGAAATTAGAATCGTTCATCCCCATTAGCAATGGGCTTTCAGGTTGACGTGGACTAATCTGAAATTGACTTGGACTTGGGCTTGGGCTTAGACTCTTCCTTCTCTTCTTCGCCTCTAGGGCTTGCGCAACTTGTTGCAATTCCTTGATGAACTCAATCACCCCGCCTATGATCGATGCTTGGTCTCCCTTTTATCATTAAGCACCCAAATTTGTTAACATTATGTTAATTGGAGAGAAAATACGAAACAAATTAGTTCATGATGTACAATTGGTAGTGTTAATTTTTAGAAATAGTAGAAGTTAAAGAAATTAAAGAAAAAACTTTAAGAAGTACTCCTCTTTCCTTGTAGATTAAATAAGGGTGTGACTGGATATGAATTTGATTGGTTTATTTACTAAATTTTTTGTTAACCATATTTAATTTTAAAAAAGGTGGTAGAGCTAGTTGTTAGTGGAAGTTTAAGTTTATATTAAAATAATATTTAAAATAAAATAATTAAAATTGATTTGATGTAAGATGATTTGATGTGATAGTTAGTTAAAATTATGTGAGTAGATAAATGATAAAATAAAGTAGATGTGATGTGTAATGATGATTGATTAATACTATTTAATTATATAGATAAAATTTAGGATAATAGAATTGGGTTAAAGTGAAGTTAAATTTAAGTTCTGTTTGGTTCATTAGTAGATGAATTTATATCCAATTTCATATGGAACTTTTTCAATATCATCTCATCCTCAAAATTCACTAACATCACAAACACACACACACATATAAATCAAGAAGGCGAATATGAAAGGAATTTACGTACTCGTTTTATGTAGAAACACGGAGTCAAGGAGCGTAGGACCTTGAGGTGTTCGTTCATCTGCCTTCTTCGATTCCTCTCGACAGCTATGTGAGACATAGTTGATATGGGCAAGAAGTATGCTTAGTTAATTTGGGTATCTTTTGGTTGCTTGTTTTTTGGTTTGATTATCTCTTGACTTCCCAATTTACTTCACTTGTTATTTATAGAGGAAGCAAAGGCAGCTACCTAGAATATCTAGGTTTTTGTATGGGCATGTCTCTGAATTTATGGGACTAGGGTTTTCTCATTAAATGTTGTGTGTTACACTCTCGTGAGGTTAATTTATGTTTTACACTTTACTCTCTTTTACATTATTCCTCTTTTTCTCTCTCTCCACACACACACGCACATATTTACACGCACACACAAATGCGATGGTATCATCACGTATATGAAGGTGGAACAATTACGTTCTCCGCGTGAGATAAAATTAAGTTTTGCACGTATTGATTAATAATCTTTGTCACGAATTGAGTCATTTTGGTGCTCTTCATGCATGCCACGCTCTGTTTTTGTGATTTTGACGGCTCGAGTTTCGTGAGCCTTTTATATTAGGGACATATATTTATTTATTATATGCCACAAGAAAATTACAACCCCCTCCCGAAGTCAACTCTACCAAGAAAGTAGCTGTTTAGTAGCTGATCAGCAAACTATGGATTGGATATAATTGAAGTAAAACATATATTTAGTACTTCAATAGAAACGTGGGCAGGCAAAATTGGCTGTATTATGCACTCATATTCCATCTATCTAAGATCTAGTAAGGCAATATTTATTTATGGTTCTAAGTATAAAATCTAGAATATATTCACGCTGAACAATTTCAATTGAAGAATACCTATTACAATATTATTAATTTTAAATAAAACTAACATTTTTTTATTTCCATATTTACATTTATTACTATATAATAGAGAGAATGATTTACTTGCAATAATATTAAAATTCCCGTTTAAAATTTTCAATATTATTATTTTTGGTATTTTTTTTAAATGGCGGCTAAATAAAAATTCAAATTCAAATTTAAAAAAAATGTTATTTGGGAAAAATATTGTGTAAACCTTAATTCCTAAAATATGAACACCGATTACCTTAAATGTTACGGGCAAAACTGGCCAATATTGAGAAATAATTTTAAAAATCTTGCTTTCAAAAAATTCGATCAATCAATTCATTAAATTTTTTGGGTCAAACGTGTAAATTTGGTTACAAAAATCTGATTAATCATTTAACAAAACGTTTGAAATTTTTTGAAATCTTTCCGAAAAGGCATGCCAACTTAATTGTTATATATTTTTATTCATATTTATCTATCTACAAATCTCATATTTTATGGTCAGAAAATATAATTTTGTATATATTTAATAAATAATGTTAATTTCAAAGATTAATTTTTATATTTCGAATTGTTGAACAAAATTGATGATTTTTTTGTCCATATTCATCTAACTACAAAATTTTATAAAGGTTAGAAAGAATCTCATGTTATGTGAATTCTTGGTACCTGTTTTTTGTTCACATTCATTTTTCGTCTCAGATCCAAATTATAAATTTTAATACAAATCTTAAATCTCTCATATTTATAATATATATTTAAAAAGCATGACGATTCATATAATTAATTTTATCATATATCATGTGTTGCATATTAGTAGTTTGTTTGGTGATACTTATTATATTTAAATAAATAATATATAATCTTTCATATTTTGTATTTCTTTTTTTGCAATAAGAAGATCTTAAATTTACATAATTATGTTTAAAATGAAATTTAAAAAAAAATTAAATAAGAAGCAGTGCATCGCTCAAAATGCGCACTAGTATTAATCATATTCCAAACTCATGATAATTCATAATTTTTCTACGAGTTACACAAGACTTAAGGAAAACTGTCTCTCATTTTGTTCTTATATTACTCTCCCACATCTTTTTGACTTTTCGAGTTCATACCGTGTTATTTAATTGTTTATTTGTTGTCTTATTTTTGTATTCTGTCAAAAGACTGAACATGTGTCAGTGCGGGCCTATATGATGCACTATTCAACCTTTTTCTACCGTTGTCCTAGAAGCTTTTGAAGACTCGACGATTGATGGCGATTGAAGATTGGTGATGTAG
>BKCP01007070.1:1935698-2008580 GCA_008636005.1 Striga asiatica | reverse complement strand
ATATATATATATATATATATATATATATATATATATATATACATACACCAATTATTATTAATAATAAATAGTAGAAACTTAGTTAATTCACAAGTAAATAAATATAAAACTTCCTTTTAATTTATTTTGCTTGTCTAATAAGAAATTTTTCTATAAAACACTTATGTTTGTCCGACATTGCCAAACTAATATTTTTTACATTCTTCCTCTTGGCTAAGTATGTAATCCAAGGGGTGTCTGTACTTGGAATAAAAGTTCTTCATCGTTGAAAAAAAAAAGGATAATTTCTGAATTCATCATTAGGAACTTTTTGTGGTAAACTAGTATTTTTCATTAAAAAAAATAAAAAAACTTCTTGGCAATATGAGACAGTTAAAAAATTATAATAATCTAATCAATTGATATGCCCTATGCTTGTAAACATCAGTAACGTGAAAGAAAGTGAACATTTCTTGATGAAAGATTCAATTGTGATAATAATCATTACATTTATTGGTCAAGAATTATATAACTAATAACTAAATAGGGGTAAAACATAATTAAAATTTGTAATATATCAAAGTTGTGCTCCCACTTCTGGTGGAGCAAGGGAGATGACCAAACAAGAGGTATACACTGTAGGTCCTGGAACTCACTTACACTCCCCAAAGAAGCAGGTGGATTAGGCTTCATTGATATCAAGAACTTTAACACTGCTCTGATTTGCAAACAGCTTTGGAGGATTACCACTAATCCCCAACTTTTGGTGAGTAGAATCTTGAAAGATAGATACTACCCTGACTGCTCTATCTTTAGTGCTCAGAAGTCTCGAAAATGCTCTTGGTTATGGTCAAACTGGCTTGCTGTTGTCCCCACTTTTGCCAAAGGTTTTGCCATTGAAATCAGGAATGGAGAATCTACCAGACTGGAAGTGAATTGGGTTCCTTCCCTGTTGAGTCCAAAGCCTCACATGCTGGAAATTGCTAGGGGCCATATCACTTGGGTTAAAGAACTCCTCACTGATTCAGGAAAAGAATGGAATGCCTGGCTTGTTTCTCAGTTGTTCAATGATACAGATAGTGCTGCCATCCTGAAAATCAAAACACTCAAACCAAGAAAGCAAGATAGGCAATTCTGGAAATTTGGCAGCAAAGGAGAATTTTCAGTTTCAAGCACTTACTCCTTCTTGTCCAAGCAGAAGCTGCTAGCCCTTGATATACCATGCTGCTCCTATACAGGTACTACTCAATCCACTGCTTTTACTAAATGTTGGAAGCTGAAAATAACAGGCAAGGTAAAACACTTTCTATGGAAATGTCTATCTGGTTCCTTACCTGTTAAAACTAATCTGGAAAAAAGAGGAGTGGACTTGGATATTGGTTTTAGTCACTGTGGGGAGAGGCCAGAAACCATTGAACATATGCTCTTTCACTGCCCAAAAGCAGCCATGGTCTGGGAAAAATCACCTGTCACTTGGGCTGGACTGAGCACTGTCACTTCTTTCAAATATTGGTGGAATCATATATGCACTATGGGATCTTCAGAGATAGCAGAAGCTCATATCCAACTCACGACCTATTAGCTCTGGTGACTCTGGAAATCCCGTAATCTCTGGATCTTCCAAGGCCAATCCATCCCAGCCCATCTGATTATTAGAGCTGCTCAGGAAGAATGGCTGGAATTCCAGCAGCATCACTCATGATTTCTAGTCTGTTTTGTTAGTTTCTGTTAGGTCTTGTTATTGTGTTGGTGTCCTGTATTTTGGTTTCTGTGTTAGTTTCTGTGTTTTGAGTTGGTGTCCTGTATTTTGGTTATTATATATAACTTCTCTAGGCTTTCGAGCAGTGGAGAGGTTTTAGTAGAGAGTTACTCTCGAGTTGTTCTTTGTGTTCTAGGTTGCTTTTAGCGTGTCCTCTCAATTTTTATTTTTTCGGGTTTGGCTCGCTTGTATTGGAACAATGTTATTTTNAAAAAAAAATAAAAATAAAAAAATAAAAAAAAAAATAACTTTGCTATTGGCATGATCATGATACGTGGAGAATACCAAATCTATATCTATATAAAAAAGTTTGATTATTTTTTAGGGAAAATTTTTATTTGCCTCCCCAAGTATGCGGTTTTTTTTCACTTTGCCTCCTAAACATTATTTCTATCAATTTACCTCCTGAACTTTACGATTTTTTCCGTCCCCATCCCCCTCAAACTTCCGTTTAACCCTCTGTTACTTCCCATCCCCAAATTCCCCATTTTTCTTTCTTTAAACCCTAAATGTTGAGAGAAGAAGAACTCAGCTCCAAAACTCCCAAATTTTGGCCCTTCAAATCACTTCAAAATTTCATTTCAGAGACTGAAATACTCACATGGGCTGGAAAGTTCGAAAGGAGGGTGACAATGGCGAAGCCTCCGACAGAGATTGTTCCTCTTCATCCGATTTATTCACTATCAGATTGCACCATTCTGGAATGTCTGTAAATTTGGAAAAATTATGTTATTTGGTTGGTGATGTTGCTCATATAGATAACTGCAATGTTGATGAGCTGTCATTACTTGAACTGAAGGGTATGTTTGATGAAGTAGGAATGAAAGAAGTGTTTGGTTTTCATTGCAGTAAAGGTGGGGTAAATGATTGTTTTGATTTAATGTTGCTTGAAAATGACTCTGATGTCCTAAATATGGAGAATTTTCTTGATGTCAATAGAATGGTTGGGGTTTTTGTTGAGCATGAAAAAATGGTGGATCAAGATAGTCAGTGGATGAAAGATTTTGTGGGTAGTCCATCTCATGATCTACCAACAGTAGATGAACCCTTGCAATTTGTTGGTGAGAATGCAGAAAATATAGATTTAAATGTTAATGTGGTGCTATCTGATTTAAAATGAAAGTGATGATGATCAATTTGTTGGGTCAGACTCTAATTTTTCTGAAAGGTTCTTGGATAGTTATTGTGAACGGGCTTCTGATGATGATGAGTTGTTTGACTTGCTTGTTGATCAAGAGGTTGAATGGGTTGGGGTAGACTTGAATAATCCTGAAGTGCAAATACCTGAACCTGCAGAGAAAAGTAGCAAGCCAAATAACTCATCTAAACTACATAATGGTGGTCCTGTTTTTTATCCTAGTACTGACATGGTCAACCCTGTTTTTGAACTATGAATGCAATTTAGTGACACTGCCACTTTCAGAAAAGCAGTTAGACATCATGCAATTAAACAAGGAAGGACATATATTTAAAATTAATGATAAAAATAAGGTCCAAGTTAGGTGTAAGCATGAATCTTGTCCTTGGTTAGTTTATGCCTCTAAAAGTCAGAATGAAGACACAATGATCATTATAACTCTGTCAAGTAAGCACAAGTGTCCTAGGGAACAAAGGGTGTCACATGCTAATGCCAAGTTTATTGCTGAAAAGTACAAAGAAGAAATATGGACAAACCCTAGTTAGCCTATAAAGTTAATGATGTTCATCTTGCAAAGGGATTTATCTCTAGTTTTCAATAGTCGGCAATTCTATAAGGCTAAAAGAGTTGTGCTTTCAAAGGGTGTTGGGTGTGATGTTGAGCAATACACCATGTTATGGAGTTATGCAGAGGAGCTTAGGAAAACCAACCCTGGGACAAACATAAAAATTAAATGCAAGCTTCAGGGTGACCATGCAGTGTTTAAAAGGTTTTATGTTTGTTGGGGGGCATTAAAGAGAGGACTTTTAGAGGGTTGTAGGCCAACTATTTTTCTTGATGGTTGCCACATTAAAACTGCATGTGGCAGGGTTCTTTTAACAGCAGTAGGTATTGATGGAAACAATTGTGTTTACCCTTTTGCTTATGCTGTGGTTGAAAAGGAAAAAACAAAATCCTGGTGTTGGTTTATTGAGTTGCTAGTGCAGGATTTGGGGATTGAAAATCCATTTCATTGGACTATCATGTCAGATAAACAGAAGGGGTTGGTTGAGGCAGTTGATAAACTTCTTCCAGGTGCTGAGGTAAGGTTTTGTGTCATGCATTTGTTTAAAAACTTTAAGCTTGCACATAAAGGCCTAGCCCTTAAGAACCTGCTTTGGAAAGCTGCAAGGGCCACCAGGGTTTTTTATTTTGAAAATGCAATGAAAGAACTGAAAGAGAGAGATCATGATGCATATGATTGGTTGGCTGCCAAACCCCCTTCTCAATGGTCAAAATCTCATTTCAGCACTCATTCTAAATGTGATCTTTTGTTGAACAACCTGTCAGAGTGTTTCAATAGCATGATTTTGAGGGCTAGATCAAAGCCTATTATAAGTATGATAGAATTTATTAGAGTGATGCTCATGCAAAGGATGCATAAAAGAAATGATATGATGTTGAGGCATACTAGGGACCTTTGTCAAANGATTGAGAAGATACATGAGATGCATAAGAAAAAAGCTGTGGACTTCATAACACACTGGAATGGGAAAGATGAGTTTGAGATTGAGGGGTGTTTTGGCTCAACCAATAAAGTGCACCTTGGAGACAAAACATGGAATAGTAGGAGGTGGCAGTTGAATGGAATTCCTTGTTCACATGCCATTAGTGCCATGTATTACCTTGGGCATAAGCCAGAAGAATATGTGGGTATATGCTACAAAAAAAATACTTTCATGAAGGCATATTCCATTATGATGGGAGCAGTAGATGCTGTTGATCTATGGTCCAAGGTAGATGTCACCCCACTCATGGCACCAGTGTCCCAAAAGCTTCCAGGAAGACCCAAGAAGTATGCCAGAAGGAAAGAAGCAGATGAAAATTTTTCCCAAAAGTCTTCTCACACACAGAAAAAGGAAGGTGAAATTAGGTTAAGGAAAAAAGGGGCTATCATGAAATGCAGTAGTTGTGGAGGTGCTAATCATAATATTAGAGATTGTCCAAATGCTAAAGATAAAAGGGAAAGGGAAATCCCAGCTGCACATGAGATTAGTGCCCCTAGTGGACAGGCATTTTTCCTTTCTTTCCTTTACAATTTGTTTTGTTTTGTTATATTTTGTCTGTTGTCTGTCAAATAAACATGTCAATGTGTTTTAAGCCATTCACTTTTCTTGTTTTGTTTCAGGTCAAGAAAAGGCCATTCAATGGAATTGGAAAGGGAAAAAAACTTGTAGCAAAAAGAAGCTCCAAGACAAATGTGGAAAGCAATCCAACAACAAGTTCCTAGTTCATTCATTCAAGGCATTGTAACTTTTGTTTTGGTTCTTTTTAGTTTTGTTGAAGCTAGTTTTGGAATGGGAAACTATTAAAACATTGGCTTATGTATCTGATTGGTGTAATATTGTTTTAAACACTTGTGGTTGCGGTGAAGCTTTTGGTGTAACTTTTGGGATTATGTATCTGATTGGTGTAACTTTTGGGATTTTAATGCAATGCAATTGGTTAAACTTTTGAGTTCACAAGTTTACTTACTTTAAACCTTAATGATTGTTTCTGAATATTCATGAGGATGATACATGGTGCCATTTGAGGTTTTTTGTGTATATTTGAGGTTGTTATCTGTACTAATGTGTATTTGAGGTTTTTGTGTATATTTGGGAATGCATTCCCTTAAAATAGATATATTCATGCTGTCATGACTCTAAGAACATGCATTTAGGTTTTGGTTTAACTAAGTCCATTATATTTTGCTGTCATAAACTCATGCCATGTTCATGTTTCATGCACACAGACATACAGATACAGAAAATAGATACCAACATCCTCACACCATTGCATTAGATTAGAGCAAAGGATTACCAACATCATTGAATTCCAACACCATTATACCATTACACAAACATCACCTTAAAGAAGAAAAGGACTTCATTGCATTACACAAAGGATTCAATCCCTGAAACAGATACACATTCATTACACATTGTTCACTACTTCATTGCATCAAGAAACAGCTACAATCATTGCTCATTCAGTGCTTCTACACATCTTCAACAACTTTTGCAACTTCTACTTAAAGAAGAACATCAACAACCATGAAACAATTAAAACAAGCCACAATATTTTCTCCCTGCGACGTCCACGACCTAATTCACCCTCAAGCATGCTCACTCTTTTCACAAGACCAGGAATAATTTGCCGAGCCCTTGCACAAATCGGTGGATCAATCCAATAACAATATGTACAACTTCCAACTTCCTAGTATTATCAAGAAAAAGGGAAAAAGCATCACCAATTTCAGTTTACAAAACGAGTAACAACATAAAAAAAAAATCATACAAAAATGTGAAAAATGGATAAGATTTCAATAAAGTTTTCAAATTTTCCCTTCTTAATTTATAGCTTTTCAACACTGATAATAAGCAAATTGAGACTTACCCAAAATTTATCGCAAGTTGAGTAGCGTCTTCCTGGATTCATGTCAGTCCAAGAAGTCTTCTTAACAGCACTCCTCCCACAATGACAAAAATCATCCATAATAAATTTAGATGTTTGTGTCCACATGATTTCACTTCTTCACAACACTCTTCTTCATAGATTAATGGTAGGGTGAAGGGTCAAAATTTCGGAATTTTGGAGCTCAGATTGTAGGGATTTGAATGTTAGGGTTTAAAGAAAGAAAGAAATAATTAGGGATGGGAAGTAACAGAGGGATAAACGGAAGTTTGAGGGGGATGGGGACGGAAAAGAATCGTAAAGTTCAGGAGGTAAATTGATAGAAAATAATGTTTAGGAGGCAAAGTGAAAAAAACTGCATACTTGGGGAGGCAAATAAAAATTTTCCCTATTTTTTAAATAGTAACTATTTCCTTCCAAAAAAAATCTATTTACTATTTTAGTAAATTAATTTAGCAATTTATGGTATATTTTAAATAATTATTTATGGAAATTGTGGCTCATTATTTAAGGAAATAATTAATCCATATAAATACATTTTTAAGATACCTTAATTACTAAAATTAATTTAACAATTTATGGTATATTTCAAATAATCACTTATGGTAAATTCATTTTTAAGATAGCTTAATTACTCAAATCATGTGAATTGGCTGATTTATCCAAATATGGGAATTTCGGTTGCACTATCAATTATGTGATTTGGTCAAAAATTTCCAACTAAATTGTATAATTTATTATTTTTATATTTTTCGTGTAATTTTTTTGTGAAATACATTTTTAATATACCTTAATTACACAATTTATGTAAATTCGACTGATTTATTTAATTTGTAAATAATCACTACAATTATAGAATATCGACAACAGTAATTAATTATGCAGTTTGCTAAAAATCTATTCTAAAAAATTGTGTTAATGACAATTTTTATTTAAATATTATTTAATAAATATTATTTATTTTTTTTGTATTTAACGGCTCAAATCGTAGATAATTAAGGAAATATCATGTAAATTCGGTTGACTTATTTAATTATAATTTCTTATAAAATTATTCTAAAATAGTTGTGTTATTGGTAGTTTCTATTTAATTATTCTTTAATAACTATTTTTGGGTATTTTTTATTTTTATCTATAATAAATGTGTTGTACGTTGTGCAATTAATTTCGTGGTTAAACTGAATATCATTTCTTGTATTTTATCGATTAAGTATGAAATCAAATTATTTGGTATATTATATACTGATCCAATATTATGGTAGCTCAATATTATTATTTTTTTTCATATTGCTAACATTTTACTGAATATTAATGAAAGAAAAATCTGGATAATACTATGGTCAATTCTTCTTTGTAAATGTGCTTGGAACATATCAAATTATTTGGTGTGTGTGTGTGTGTGTGTGTGTCTATATAGGTTTGTTTTTACTTAAATCAAATCGTAGTCAAATCGAATTTCTGAATAAAAATTTTAAAATGACACATATTTTGAAATAAATATAATGTAACGTATTATAAGTTACTTGCACCGTGCGAGTCATGTACTAATTTTAAATAGACATGTTTGATGTAATTTTGCACAATTTAAATTTCGTATAACATTTTCAACAAATTAATATAGGTAAATTGTATTAAATATTAATTCCATATTTCTAATTTATAAATAGTATTTAATGAGCATTTGTAATTTATAAATATTAATGAATATTTCTTACCCGTACATCGCACGGGATTCGTACTAGTTGAATACATAAACGAAATCACTACAAATCAAAATTATTGACCGTTTGACTTTCTGCAAACTGAACCAAGCAGGGTTTCGAAAACTTCATAAATATTCTTAATGGACAAAAATGAACCATCTCATATCGTATCGAATCGAAGGACGAAAATTAAGATAGAAACTATAATTTCAAATTCGTTTTGCCATTTTATTTATGTCAATTTTATCCCAAGATTAATTGAATGTTTTAATAATAGTTAAACCATATAATAATAGCAATTCCACTTCACAACAATTTTATATTCCAAAAATTAAAGTATAATATATTTCTTATTATTCTTCTTAAAAATGACAAAAATAATTTTCTAAAATCACATACATTTATTAGGAGTTTAAATTCTCACCATTTGGATGTCTTAACTAAAATTATAATTCATTTTTTTTTTCCTAGTTTGTTAAGGATGATTTCTAAACAAAAACCTTCAAGAAAGAGATGCACAAAAGTATAAAGTAATAAAATAGACTGATAGTTAGTTATAATTAGATTTTGAACTTTAAAACACGTTTCACATTAAATTTTTTATTTTAATTTAATAATTAAAAATCTACAAATATCAGTCCCGAAATCTCGAACCGAAACATAAAGATCTACGAATCATACTGTACGTTTCTCAAGATTGGATTTTGATGATATCCAATTTTTAGTTCGATCCAGAACTGAATCGTCTCATTCTCACCCATACTTTATAACCAATAGTATTTACCCTTTTTTTTTATCAAATTCAATGCCAACTTCATGAACATATAATTTACAACATCTAGTACATCAATCATCCGTAAAAATGAATGTGTGGATGGTCAAGATATAGATGAGATTACAAGCTATGAATGTTCATGTTAGAATTTTATCAAGTAAAATACACACTACAAATTGCAAGGTCCCAACCGACGAAGTTGCAAAATATATTTTACCAAACGGGAGCACAAAAGAAACTACTATACTAAGCTGCTTAACAACAGTTCCAACACAAGATTGCCAATCACTAACCAACAACACTAAAACAAACCATCTGAAGCAAAAACATGAAAGTTGGGAGCAGCCAAGCTTGCCCCCTCCACTTTATTATCCTTCCCGAGCTGAACTCTCACCCAAAGCTCTTCGTTCCCGAGATCCTCTTGTTCCTTCATCATTTCCTTAGCAGACATAATGGCCGAGTCGTTACATCGAATCAAATCTATCCTTTTTAGCGTCGGTATATTTCCGATTTCCCAAGGAATCTCCTTTAATAAGAGAGAACCACTTAAGAGAGACCCATTAGCAAGAACAAGCCGCTCGAGGCAAGGAAAATGACCGCTCTCTGTCCTCCAGCGCTCGAGACCAGAGCACTCCGAGACGTGTAGGTACTTTAGGCTCCGAAACTGGCCTTCGACTGTTTTCCATTCGAGCCCCGAAACCGAGTTATTGCCTAGTTTGAGCACTTCAAGGCACGGCAAACGACCTATCTTCATCCCCACTTCTTCCCACCCGAAACCCGTGCCTTCCAAACGCAACTTCTTGAGCGAATGAGGCAAAACGAGGCTCCGAGCCAACTCGCCCCTGCCTGGCTGCCCGAGCAAAGGGTCGAGCCATAGGGTGAAGTGTACGTGAAGGGATTCGAGTTTACTTAGCCGGCAAAGATTGTCGAGACGGTAAAAGCTAGGCGACTCCGGAGATCCCTCGGAACAATATGTTATTTTTAGTTTCTCGATGTTAGGGATCCTTCTAACCGCCTCGTCGCCGCACCTGAAATCTTTTACTGACTTGAGCGTCTGCAGATTCTGCAGAATGACGGTATCGCCCCTCGTCGTGGGAGGAGGAGGATCCGTGAGACGGAGGCTGAAAAACTTGACGTGTCGAAGATGAGGCATCTTCCAAATGTCGAGAAGTTGCGCGTAATCATCACCCCTGCTATCGACCGATAACGTGTGGAGATTCCAAAGGTTGTAAATGGAGGATGGAAGCTTGGAGTCGGGTTTAGCTAAAATCTCAAGGTGGCGTAGGCTAATTTGCCGAAAAATATTTTTAAGGGAATATGTTCTCCGTTTTCTCGGATAAGTATAATAATCGAATGCATCGACTTGATGAATAATACGCAACAATCTAAAAGGATGAATCGGCACGACCCTCTCGTGACCATCGCATATTAGCGAACGGGCAAATGATGCGAATTTCACGGAATTAATTCTCCTTTTTGATGTGTTTCCTCGTACACTAATTCGTCGTTGAGTAAGCCAGCTTTGACAAAAGCGAATGCTGCTTGTTTCTGTCACACATAAAAACCTCTCTTTCTCAGCTAGCTTTATGCATAGATCCCTTATGAGGTCATGTATGGTGCAACTTTTAACATCGGCAAAGTAGACCTTCCTATGACTAAGAATGAGATTTCGGTCTATAAGATCGTTTATATACTCTTTTCCAGTCACTTCCAAACTTTTTCCACTAATTGGTTTCAGAATTCCTTCGGAAACCCATAGTCGAACGAGCTTGGATACACGAATGACGTGGTCTTCCGGAAACACCGCCGTGTAAAGAAAACACGGCTTTAAATGAATAGGCAAATGGTTGTAGCTTAGAAGCAATATTCTAAAGCAGCGTTCGTTGTCATCTAAATTAACGATCGAGCTTAAATTTTCTGCCACGTGTCGCCAGTGTTTTAGCGTCCGGTCGGACTTCGCCAAGAGCCCCCCGATCACGGTAATTGACAAAGGAAGGCCTCTGCAATTTTCGGCTATCTTCTTGCCCGAAGCTTCTAGCTCGAGAGGGCAATCTTCTTCTCCAAACACAATTTTACAAAGAAGATTCCAACTTTTGTCTTCGTCTAGAAAGTCCATCTCAAGGCCTCGAGAGCCACTTATGTCAGAAGCCAAATTCGACAGCCTTGTGGTTAACAATATCGCACTCCCTTCATTGTTATCCGGAAAATAGTTCTTCACTCTGTTCCAAGCCTTGATGCTCCAAATGTCGTCCATCACAACTAAATAACGCCTTCCCAATAAACACTTGTACAATTTTTCGCCTAATTCTTGTTCGCTCATCTTGTTCAACAATCTTTTTCCATTGTCCCCCGCGGTTTCGACACTGCAAACAACTTCTAGAAGAATTTTTCGAACACTAAAGTCTTGAGAAACCGTGGCCCACCCACGAACATCAAAGTATTGCACGATAACCGGATTAGCATAAATACTTCTAGCAAGAGTAGTCTTACCTATGCCACCCATGCCGACAATCGGGATGACTCGGCTGCTTGAATTTCGATTGGTCAGCCTCTCCATGACGTCAACCATGACATCATCGAAACCGACGACTAAGTTTCTATCAGCCGAAGAAGCAGATCTTCTGATAAACGAACCGGAAAAAGCGGGCAATGAACAATCCTCGTCCGGGATTTCTCCTCCCGCCTTTGGTTTCATCTCCTTCAGCTCAATAGTTATTGACTCCAATTCTTGAATCACTTTCTGTAAGCCTTGATACAAAAACTCGTCTTTCGAGCGAATGCTTGTGGCCTTAAAGAAACTGGCGAGACTCGTGTTATGCGAGGTTTCGATTTTTTCCACGATATGCAACTCGACTAAATCCTCTGCCTCACAAGCAGCATTGGCCATGCGGCTCTCGAGGGCATCTGTATCGACTGAATAACTCTCTAGAAAATGTAGCAAGAAAGTAACTTTTTCGATTAGAGGCTCGATTTGTGGTTCGGGAAGGGAAATCGGAGGGCAGGGATGGAGTTGTATTTGTTCTATGGTATGTTTAAGAGAAAGTAGAGCTGCATAAGCCGCCATTGGAAGCAATTATTATTATTTTTTTTTTAGGACAGAACTAGGAAATTCATGCAGAGAAAGTGGTGAAAATGTTTTTGATAAAGTTAAGATGTGTGTTTGTGTGATTATGGTTGTCGTGTTTGTTATGACGCAGAAATAAATTCTGGTGGGACAGAGAATTGTATGAACCAGCAATTATTGACTAGACATTTTCCAACTTCTCTAACTTTCGTACATAATTTATTAACTTCCATATGGGAGATCCCTTTCAAATTTATTATATTTTCCAACAACAGGCTAGTCTACATAATTTTATGTTACGGTTTGAATAGACTTGCTGAAAATATGAACCTATTATAAATAAAATAATGTATCCCATTTTTGTGAACTAGGAAGATGCACGTACTATGAACGTGATATTATTGTTTCTTGTTTTTTATAAAATTATTTTTATTATTAGACTCATATCTAGTAGTATAATATAATTTTCTTGTCATTAATTTAACAAAAAAATGGTGTATTTTATGATAAAGAGTAATAAATGTATTGAATAATTAAATATAATATTTAATACTATTAACCGAACTCTACGATGAATAAAATTAAATAAAAAATATTGAATTGAAAACTCAAAATAAAAATAATATTTTTTAGTAAATTTTTAAATGCTAAAGAAAATTATGTCGTCATATGTTAAAGTAAGAATAAAGTTGTCTTTTTAAGTGATAAAATGGCTAAAAACTAATACTTCTACAAAACATGACTATTTTTCACCTTTTGTATTTGTACTTGGCTAAAAAGCCAACTGACTGATTAAAAAATGTCTAGTCATGCTTGTGTTGTGCATGGGTCTCCAAACTATTCAAAGGGCTGCACTCAACTTGATTTCAACCTAACTCCAGCTACAGTCGAACTCGACTCGGTCAGCTCAATAGTATAAAATAATCAAACTCAATTTGCTAGTCAAAACGCTGGTGAGCTCGACAGTCACTTTGACTAGTAATTTAATTCGTATTGTTGTCTAGTAATAGTTTATTAGTACTTCAAGCCAAAAATTGAAACTGAAACTCATCTCCTAATTCACTTTTCATATTGCACTCCTTAGTCCTACAGGGGCTACAAATGTTGACTTTGCCGAGTTTTTGTCACTCTTGACACTACAACAAAAATACTTCTAGCAACATACATATTGTGACTTTTCTAATAAGTGTAATTAAAACAAGAATTAATGCAACGTTTTTTAAAAAGCATTATAAAGTTAAAATAATAACGACTCTTTTTAAAAAGTGTTATAAAGTTAAAATAACAACGTCGCTTTTTAAAAAGTATTGTAAAGATAAAATAATAACGACGCTTTTTAAAAAGTATTGTAAAGATAAAATAATAACGACGCTTTTTAAAAATGTAATCAAATAATGTCAATTTTAAGAAAAGTGTTGTAATGTTAATATATATTGAGACGCTATTTGAAAGTGTAAATAAATTATGACATTTAATAAAAAAATGTCACCGAGTTATCCATATGAAGACGCTTTTTATAAATCTGTATTTAAATAACGTCTCTTTTTAAGAAGTGTCACCTTATTTATTAATACAACAACATTTACCTTAAAAGCATAATCACTTTATGACATTTTAAAATAAGTGTTGCAATATTAATCAATCTCATTACAATTATTTAAAAGCACTATTAAATTATGACCAACCCACGTGACAAATTCATCACTAGCAAGAGTGTAAAATAAAAAAAAAAATTAAAAAAATTGAAAAATTGCCGCCGAGCCCGCCTAGGAGCGCCTAAGTCCGCCTACGCCTGCCTAGACGCCGTCTAACCGCCTGGCCGCCGAGCCCGCCTAGGCGCCGCCTAGCCGCCTGGCCGATTTTTTTTGCCGATTTGTACAAATCGGAGGTGCCCGGGCACCGCCTAGCGCCTAGGCGGCCGCCTAGGCCGATTTTTAGAACAGTGCTAATCAATAATGACATCAAGTTTCACTATCTTCCGAAATTACTAGCCTTAGATATCAATACACTCTGCTATCTGAATCTTTTTCTTACTATTTATTTAGCCTAGTAACGTTCTTCGGTTAAACTTGACTTACTGTGTTTAGTCTAGAACACGCTCTCTAGATTTAATGCTATAGCCGCTTTAAGATCTAGAAAAATAGACTAATCTAAGTAGTAAATACAACCGCGTGGTTCACTTAATTACGTCGTGTTATTCTCGACAGTTACCAGCTCTCGGTTGCTACTTATGAATTAAACACAACAACAACAATTAAGGATTGAAGGTTTAACCAATGTTATCAAAACCGGACCGGACCGGCCGGTTTAACCGGTTAAACCGGTAACCAGCCTGCATCCCAGTTCGGTTCGCTCCATTAAACCGCCATTCATTCAAACCGTTCCAAAACCGTCCAAACCGGTCCAAAACCGGAAGAACCGGTGAACCGGGACCGGTTTCACGGGTTAAACGCTTTCAACACTTGAATGTGGAAGCTTGTGATTGAGCATCCCAAAGTGATCAATTAAATAGCAGAATTCCTTTTCTTGTCATTTCGATGTGGGATGTATCACCAAGTGTTGATGTGCCTAGTTTATTAAATATTTGACACTATTAAATGGGCCTTAGATACATATCCCTTGGGCTGGGCTCACAGAATGAAATTTATGTGGAATCCAATGGTAACATTTAATCGACTTACAGCCAATGGTGACCAAAGTGTGACTCATAGTTGCATTACTTATGTGACTCGTAACTAAGTACACCCTCCTTGGGCTGCGTTCACTCGGTTCTGTAAATTAACCAACCAAAGTGTGACTCGTAACTAAGTTGTAATATTCAAAAATTAAAAATTTATATATAACCAACCTACTATTAGTTGCTATTTAAATAAAAAAATATATATTTAATTTATTTCAGTAGAATAAAAAATACATGTATAAGTTATTATGTTATTTTAAGTATTTGAATGTTCTAAATTATCTTAATATTTAATTAACAAAGCTTTATATATAAATTATATTATATAAATTATTATATATATTTAAAAATATTAATAAATTAAATAACGGTCCAACCGGTTCAACCACTGGTCGGACCAGTGACCATTGAACCAGTATGACCGGTCCGATTTTGACAACCTTGGGTTTAGCTCTAGCTATAGAGATGAAAACCTAATCTGATTAATCTAAATAAGACTAGACAAATCTAAATTCATAATTCAAAATAACACGCACAATTCCAAAAAGATAGTAAAATTATCAACCACGAAAATCAATTAAACATTGTCAAGTCGTAGGGTTCGACTTCTCTGGAATTAGAAATAAAATCTACTCTAATATAAGAAGAAAGAGAATAAAAATTATCCTTGCAGGTGTGGTTTCCCTCCGCAATTCGTCGGGTTCCTCGCATCTGTCTACCTTCTCTCCGCATATGCCTGGCTGCACTCTTTTCCCTTTGCTGCGTGAATAATTATTGGTGGCTGCCCAAGAGTTTAACTATTTCCAAACCTCCTCCAATGAAGACTCCCAAGGCCTGCATGTTCTTCAAAATAATTATTTCCCTAATGGTTTTTCCACTTTCCTCCTAGGGCCTGCGTGTTAATGTCCCTCTATTTCCAAAGCGATGAATAAATAATGGTTGCCTTCAATTAATTGTGACACTCCATTGCTTGTTCTCCAGCACGTGGGTTTTATTTGTGGAGTCCAAAATCCAAATCTCCAAGTCAACCAATAATTAAATCTTAATTAAATATTGGGCCTTTTTTGCACATATGGGCCGAAAATGGGCTGGTATGGGGTACTCGTACTGGACTACTCAATTTTTGTTCCGTGTTACGCCGNGCGGCCTGGCAGTTTTTTTTTTTTTTACTTTTGATTAACATCAATGAAATGTTACTTGATTTAATTCCGGGGAGTCATTTTTTTATGTAAAATTACGAATTCACAAACATTTTACATGATCTAACCATTTTAACACAAAAAATAAAGAACAAGTGTTGTTATTTAAAAAAAAAATAATAATTTTGTTCCAACACCTTAAAACTATCGTTCCAATGTCACGTACCATGAATATACGTGAGTAATCAAGTAATTCGATCGAAAAAAACATAAAGAAAATGCGCTTTGTTCCCGAGAAACAACTATAACGATTATCCATTCGTTATAGTATTGAAAAAACGAATGTACAATCGTTATTTTGGAAAAAAAAAATGAAACTTGCTTGTCGTCGGCGCGATGTCCGTCGCAGCCGCGACGTCCTGGCAACATTCTCTGTCCGACCAAGAACAGGGCCTAGTGTCGCGCCCGCGACACATGTCGCTACCGCGACATACAGTCGTTTCAATATAACGATTGTACAGTCGTTATTTTTTATGAAATAACGAATGTACATTTGTTATTTTGAAAAAAAATAAAACTTTCTTGTCGCTGGCGCGACGTTCGTCGCAGCCGCGACGTCCTAGCAACATTTTTTGTCCGACCAAGAACAGGGCCCAGTGTCGCGCCCGCGACACATGTCGCTACCGCGACATACAGTCGTTTCAAAATAACGATTGTACAATCGTTATTTTGTATGGTATAACGAATCTACACTCGTTATTTAAAAAAAATAATTTTTTTAAAAAAACTATTTTTTATTTAATTTTTTTTGTATAAAAAATTATTTTTTATATAAATTTTTTTTGTATAAAAAAATAATTTTTTTAAAAAAATCCGTTTACAAAATCTGTTTCAAAATCCATTTATTTTGTATTTTATTTTTTATTTAATTTTTTTAAATAAAAAGTCAAATTTAAAAATAAAAATAGATTTAATTTATAACTCGAATTAGTCCAATTGAAGTCAAATTAGTACAATCTCTTGTAATTATATTCTAATCGAACTCGAATTAGTCCAATTGAGATCCAATTAGTACAATCTCGATCAATTACAGTGTAATTGAACTCGAATTAGCCCAATTGAAGTCAAAATAGTACAATCTCGGTCAATTATAGTGTAATCGAACTCGAATTAGTCCAATGGAAGTCAAATTAGTACAATCTCGGTCAATTATAGTGTAATCGAACTCGAATTAGTCCAATTGAAGTCAAATCAGTACAATTGAACTCAAATTAGTTTAATTGAACTCGAATTAGTACAATTGAAGTCAAATTTCGAATTAGTCCAATTGAACTCGAATTAGTACAATTGAAGTCAAATTAGTATAATCTCGGTCAATTACAGTGTAATCGAACTCGAATTAGTCCAATTAAAGTCAAAATAGTATAATTGAAGTCAAATTAGTATAATTAAAGTCAAATTAGTACAATTTAAGTCAATTATAGTTTAATCGAACTCGAATTAGTCCGATTGAAGTCAAATTAGTACAATTGAAGTCAATTATAGTGTAATCGAACTCGAATTAGTCCGAATTGGACTAATTCGAGTTCGATTACAATAGAATTGTCCGGGATTATACTAATTGGACTAATTCGAGTTCGATTACACTATAATTGACCGAGAATGTACCTATTTGACTTCAATTGTACTAATTTGACTTCAATTGGACTAATTCGAGTTCGATTAAACTAGAATTGACCAAGATTGTACTAATTTGACTTCAGTTGGACTAATTCGAGTTCGATTACAATAGAACTATCCGGGATTATACTAATTGGACCTCAATTGGACTAATTCGAGTTCGATTACACTATAATTGACTTCAATTGTACTAATTTGACTTAAATTGTACTAATTTGACTTCAATTGGACAATCTTGGTCAATTATATTGTAATCGAACTTGAATTAGTACAATTGGAGTCCAATTAGTACAATTGAAGTCAAATTAATGCAATTGAAGTCAAATTAGTGCATTTGAAGTCAAATTAGTACATTCTCGATCAATTATAATGTAATCGAAGTCAAATTAGTACATTCTAGGTCAATTATAGTGTAATTGAAGTCAAATTAGTACAATTGAAGTCAAATTAGTACAATCTCGGTCAATTATAGTGTAATCGAACTCGAATTAGTACAATTGAGGTCCAATTAGTACAATCTCGGACAATTATATTGTAATCGAACTCGAATTAGTCCAATTGAGGTCAAATTAGTACAATTGAAGTCAAATAGTACATTCTTGGCCAATTATAGTGTAATTGAAGTCAAATTAGTACATTCTCGGTCAATTATAGTGTAATCGAAGTCAAATTCGTACAATTAAAGTCAAATTCGTACAATCAAAGTCAAATTCGTACACTTTAAGTGAAATTCGTACAATTGAAGTCAAAGTCTATTGTAACATATAACATCTATTGTTATAACATATATGTTATAACATATGTTATATTTAGTTATAACATATAATACAATATATAGTATAGGATATAATATATAATATAATACATAGTATATAATATAACATATGATATAATATAACATATGATATAATATAACATATGTTATAATATATAATATATAATATAGGATATAATATATAATATAATATATAGTATACAATATAATATATAGTATAGGATATAATATATAATATAATATATATAGTATACAAAAATCTGATATATAGTATAATATAACATACAATATAATATATAATATAATAAATTGTATAATTCGATATAAAAATCTGAAAAAAATCACGTTTTCTTCCGGAAATTTACTATAACGATTGTACAATCGTTTTTTATTGAAAAAACGATTATACAATCGTTATAGTAGTTTTCCGAACAATTCCACCTTAAACGAGACCTCAATCGTCAAAATAACACACTATAAAGATATTAAGCTCGTTATCGGTGTAATTTTAGGCATTTTTATGTAAAATAAAGAATCTAAAAAGATTTAAAATTATATTACAATTTTTTTTAAAAAAAATATTAAGTGTTGTTTATTTTGAAAAAAGAGTTACATTGTGATTGTTTGGACTCTCCAACAATTTTAAATATCGTTCAAATGACACGAATCATGAATATGAATGCCTTATCAAGTAATTCGATATAAAAATCTGAAAAAAATTGCGTTTTCTTCCGGAAAATTACTATAACGATTGTACAATCATTTTTTCAATAAAAAACGATTGTACAATCGTTATAGTAGTTTTCCGAACAATTCCACCTTAAACGAGACCTCAATCGTCAAAATAACACACTATAAAGATATTAAGCTCGTTATCGGTGTAATTTTAGGCATTTTTATGTAAAATAAAGAATCTAAAAAGATTTAAAATTATATTACAATTTTTTTTAAAAAAAATATTAAGTGTTGTTTATTTTGAAAAAAGAGTTACATTGTGATTGTTTGGACTCTCCAACAATTTTAAATATCGTTCAAATGACACGAATCATGAATACGAATGCCTTATCAAGTAATTCGATATAAAAATCTGAAAAAAATTGCGTTTTCTTCCGGAAAATTACTATAACGATTGTACAATCATTTTTTCAATAAAAAACGATTGTACAATCGTTATAGTAGTTTTCCGAACAATTCCACCTTAAACGAGACCTCAATCGTCAAAATAATACACTATAAAGATATTAAGCTCGTTATCGGTGTAATTTTATAATTTTAGGCATTTTTATGTAAAATAAAGAATCTAAAAAGATTTAAAATTATATTACAATTTTTTTTAAAAAAAATATTAAGTGTTGTTTATTTTGAAAAAAGAGTTACATTGTGATTGTTTGGACTCTCCAACAATTTTAAACTATCGTTCAAACTTGTCAAATTAGTCAATCAAGTAACACACTATAAAGATATTAAGCTCCTTAGTCGGTGTAATTTTATGCAATTTTTATGTAAAATAAAGAATCTAAAAAGATTTAACATGATATTTATATTTTTTTTAAAAAAAAATATTAACAAGTGTTGGTGTTTTAAAAAAAGAGTTACATTTTGAGTGTTTGGACGCTCCAACAATTTCAAACTATCGTTCCAATGACACGAATCATGAGTATACGTGCCTTATGAAGTAATTCGATAGAAAAATCAGAAAAAATCGCGTTTCATCCCGAAAAATTACTGTAACGATTGTATAATTGTTTTTTCAATAAAAACGATTATACAATCGTTATAATAGTTTTCCGAACAATTCCACCTTAAACGAGACCTCAATCGTCAAAATAACACACTATAAAGATATTAAGCTCGTTATCGGTGTAATTTTAGCCATTTTTATGTAAACTACATTCGTTATATGAATCGAGACACCATAACTCGAGTTCATGCATTATAATGGATCGTATATCGAAGGTTTAGGTGTATTTAATCAACCGCGATAAAAAAATCGAAAACGAGGGTACATTCGTAGTGATTTTCAAAATAACGAATGTACATTCGTTATGTAGTACATAATAACGAATGTATATTCGTTATGGTTATTTTTGGACAAAAAAACACCCGAAACGACTCTATCTTCGTTATACAATAAATTATTAGGAAATTACTCTCGTTATGGGTATAGTTTTAGTATTTTATAAGTTCATATAACGAGAATTCATTATCGAAATTAATTTCCAAAAATAAAATCAAGTATTGTTATTTCAAAAAACTACATTCGTTATATGAATCGGGACACCATAACTCGAGTTCATTTATTATAATGGATCGTATATCGAAGGTTTAGGTGTATTTAACTGACCACGATAAAAAAAAAGAAGATAAAACGAGGGTATATTCGTAGTGATATTCAAAATAACGAATGTACATTCGTTATGATATTACATAACGACTGTACATTCGTTATGTGCAATCAAATGCAACATTATCCAAATAAATAAAAAAAAAATGAAAGGCATAAAAAACATAAAAAATATGAAATCTACATGCTTATCAATCATCAAATATGAAACCAAAATACTTATCAAAATTAAATAACATAAAATCCTAGCAACAACAAATTTTTCTTTCACCTTTCTCTAAATAAAAAGAGATAAATTTTCTTCCACTATAAACACATTTGTTTGCAATATAGAATTCAAACTTTATGTGTAGGATGAAATTTAGTTTTCTTCCCAACCATTCCCACCCTCTTGGGCTCTCTGTTCTCTTCCCGTTTCTGTTCGTTTTTTTTTTTTTTTCTTTTTTTTCTTTTTTACAAAATCTGGTTACATAATTGAAAGAAGGCTATTTTAGGTATTTCACTTACTTATTTATATTTATTTCTTGAATGGGGTTATTTAAACAAAAAAAGTGTTGAAAGGGTCATTTAAATAAAATGACCCTTTGACTATCCCTTTTAAATAAAGGCCCCAAACTTTTCATCACAGCCAGAGACAACGGAGCCCCGTCCGAATCCTTCCAATGTGCCGGCCGCAAGAAAATTGAATTCTTCTCGTGGGCTGCTACCTAATCTTACACTGATAGGCCTTTAGAAGGCCAGAAATTGGGAGCGGATCATTCAAACCCTCACCTCTGTTCTTTGGAAGGTTTTTTTTTTTCTTTTTTGGTTATATCTTTTTCCCTCATATTTCTTTTCCGATACATCCATTTGTAGTAGAAAATTTTCATATTTTCTTGTTTCAATCTAATAAAGTTTCACTTTTTTAGTGATCCCTACAAGTTGGGATGTTTTGAGTTTTTGGATATGATTGTTCGAATGGAAGATGTGAAATTTTGAATGCAATTTGCTTTGAATGAAATGGTTCATGAACCTTTCCAGGGCCTTTTTTTTCAATTTTTTTCTAATTTAATGAAGAAAATAGTAAATTTATTTATATTTGTTATGTGATAAATGAAAAGTGCATATGTTGTAAAGAGTGCTTTGTTGTATTGTAATGAAGCTTTGTTGTTTAGCTTTTAGTGTTACGAAGTTTAATTTTTAGCGTTTCATAAGTCTTTTAAGCGTGTTTTGGAATTTTGATAGGATTGTTCGAATTGAGGATGGACAAAAGTTGGATGCATGATCCTAGATCAAGCAAAAAATATACTGAAGGGGTGTCCATATTTATCAAATCTGCTTTGGAAAAATCAGCTATCAATGGAACAATATATTGCCCATGTCGAAAATGTTTCAACAGATTTTCACATGATGTTGAAATTGTTCATGAGCATTTTATATGGTATGGATTTCTAGAAGGTTATACTTGTTGGATTTTCCATGGTGAGAATATTTTTTCAGCAACAGATCAATGCATCCCAAATGTACCTGACTGTGAGAAATATTGAAGATGATTTAGATGGAGAATATAACATTAGGGGACTCTTTCAAGATGCCTGGGGATCTACTCCTGCACATAATCTAGAAAATGCATCTACAGTTGCTCCGGATATCTTAGAATCAACAATTGAATGTGGACATTTAGGTGATGAGTCGCAACCTAGTTCTAGAGATACCAATGTAAATAATGCAAAGAGCGGCAGAAAACGTTGGAGGAAGAAAGAGATACTGAACTTTACCCAGGTTGTTTGAAATATTCAAAAATATCATTTTTATTGAGGTTATTTCATCTCAAATGTCTCTATGGTTGGTCCGCAAACTCATTCACTATGCTTCTAGAGCTGTTAGATGATGTCTTTCCTCCTGGATCTTCGTTGCCGTCATCTTATTATGAAGCGAAAAAAATAATCAGGGAGTTGGGACTTGGATATCAAAAAATTGATTGTTGCCCAAATGATTGTATGTTGTACTGGGGGGATAATTTAAACTATGAATCTTGTAATGTGTCTCTGCTTCAAGGTGGATAGTGAACAGTGATGGTGATAATGCAGTAAACCTAGATGAAGACAAGCAAAGAAAGAATAAAGCAGCTAAGTCTTGCGTTACTTTCCTTTGATACCAAGACTTAAAAGGCTTTATATGTCATCTAAAATTGCATCATCTATGAGATGACATGTTGAAGGGCGTACGAAAGATGGAAAATTGAGACATCCAGCTGATGGTAAAGCATGGAAAGATTTTGATGCCAAATTTCCAGAATTTGCATCTGATCCTCGTAGTGTAAGACTTGCTCTTGCTATTGATGGATTTAACCCATTTCGAACAATGAGCACGACGTACAGCACCTGGCCAGTTGTATTGATTCCATATAATGTAGAGTCTTGGGTTTGCATTAGGAAATCTTCTTTGATATTGTCCATGGTGGTACCTGGAGAAAAGGGACCAAGAAATGACATTGATTTTTTTTGCAGCCATTAATTGATGAATTGAAGCGTTTGTGGGATGGCGTGGATGCATTTGATGCATCAAGCGGTCAAAACTTCAAATTACGAGCAGCTCTAATGTGGACTATAAATGATTTTAGCAGAAGGATCACTACTATGTGAACTTCTGCACCTTTTAGCAGAAGGATCACTACTATTGTGCAGAGGGAACTTTTCTTAATGCTATTCATATTTTGGTTAAATCATGTAAGAGGATATAAAATGTCTGTCGGTGGCGACTCTTTTTAATGTGGCCAACTCAATTTGGTTTTAAGAGTTTTTTTTGGATATTTATTTAAGTTGTAAGGATTTTCATCAATTTTTTTTAGTTGCACCCACCAAGAAAAATATAGTGGGCGAAAGATTATTATGAACATAGAATTGGAAGGGATCGGGTGTTTTCACGCCTCGCAGTAGTGCCCGGCTTTTAAACGTCTATCTAACTTGTGGAAAACTAATACATCTGTTTTCCACTCCTGAAAGAGTTGCGCAGCACTTTCCTAATCTGATAATGTAAAGTTGAAGCACGGAATAAATGTATTTAGACTTCGGTTTAGAATCCTGCCCGGGAAAACGCGAGTGTGGCACCTTTGATGGCAAATCTGAAGCAAGGGATTCCTGGCGGCCGGGCAGAACAAAGGACTTGTGATCGGACCTCTGGCAAAATAGATCCTCTAGAAGACTTTTTCGTTCTTTTCTATTAGGTAAGGTAGTTTCTATGAGAGGGGCCGGGATTTCGTTGAACCAGATTCGGGAATAACTTCCTTTTTTGGCGTACCACTTGTTGGATAAAAGACTCTTTTTTATTGCATCCCCGAGGGAATGTAGAGTAGGCGCAAGTCATCACTTTCTTAGTACGGCTCTTGAGGTAGTATATTTCCATATATTTATGATTCGATAAATGCGAGGGGCCGATTACTGCCTTAACAGGATTTAATCTACTTTCTTTTCAGCTCAGCAAAGGAAGCGGAATACCTCGGACTTAATACTTGGAGGAGGTGGGTAAATACTAAAGACCGGGCGGATCTAGAGCGGCAGGATTCAAACTTGTACATATTAGGCTAAGTAACCGATGCCTGAACCTTGGAAAACAGGGGATCTAGTTCAAGGGCGTAAAAGTCCCTTTCAAGAGAATGATTACGGTTATGTGATCTGGTTTGGTTGCAATGCATTTCCGATGTCGATGTCGAGAGATCTGCCTATCGGGTGTACTTTCCCTCAGTGTATGAATGGAAGTTTGCGAGGTTGCGATGCAACACTGAAAGAAAGTCAAATCATGCACGCAATATGCGAAACACATGCGATTCGCATTGACCAGGCGGTCAAAAACAGGTAATTTGCATCGGTTTTGTCGTTATTTTAGTCGGAAAAGGCGGGAGGGATCGATCGGAACAGAATCTGGGGAAGGAATGCTAAAGAAAGAATAAAGAATTAGATCAACCTTTCTTTAAGAACGAAATATCGATGAATGATAACTGGAAGTTTTCAACTCCCTCACATCAATCCGAGGAAGAAAGCTTCCCCTTATGAAGTGGTAAACTCAGTCCTATGTCCTTCACGAAAGGTTCAATTTAGAACAAAGACTTATAGGGCATCTTACGGGACACTTTTCCCTATCTATTGATAGTTATATATCGTTGCAGATTGGAAGAATGCTAAGATCAAAACGTCTTCGGGATGTTGTGGTTAACGATGATAACGATGCGCTTGCACATGGAAATCATCCAGATGATTCTGACGATGAAACAAATGACCTAATACCTTGGCCGGCTCTTGAAAAAATGAACTTGCTCAAGATTGACTCGGTTCTTAGAAGTGTTTGAACTGGATTCCGTTCTCAACAACTAAACTTATGTAAAACCCGAGTCCTACCAACATTGGCTCCAACAAATGTTTGGCGCAAGATTAACACTACTAGAAAATCATCAAATTCCAACAACACCATATTTTAAGATAATTTCAATAATAATTTTAATAGATATTTTAAAATAAAATTTACAAAAATCGGGATGTATATTCCAACATAAATTTCAAAAATAATAAATTGTTGGAAAAATTGCTACAAGAATCATTAAATTCCAACTAAAATTCCAAAGAAAATTTAATTCCATTTTAATGTTGATTTTTATTGAAATATCTGTTGGAACTTCTATTCTTCAAACAGAACTATGACATTGAAATATCCATGAGAATTTCTACTAGCATATTTTTTTCTATCTTCAATTGAATTTGCTATTTTTAGTGTAAGGTCGACAAATTACATCATTATAAAGTATAGGAGAACCAAAGTAAAAGGACAGCAAGAAAAACTGGGCTGGAAAATGTTGACAGTAACACCTTCCAGATAAGAAACCAGCTTGAAGTAGAGTCGTGACATTAACAGGAAGACGTTCGACGGGTATATATGTACAGTATATTTGCAGTATATTTGTTTGTATATGGAATATAAGTAACTGCTATAATATGTTTATATATACTTTTATGTCTAAAAGTAAAAAATAAAAATAAAAAAAAATAATAAAGAAGACATAATTTTTTGATGGACGACATGTTCTTCATTGTAACATATACTGAATATATACCAACATAAACGCAAAATATACCACCTGACGGCTGCGTGAATTACAAATGTACAAACTGCGTGAATTAAGGAATTAAATGAGTCAGTTATTATTTTTCATTTCTCTCTCTTAATCAAGCCCACAAAAAGGGGGATGAAAGTTGAATGGATATGGTAACTTACTTTAGGCATTAATGTAGTTATGTATTACATATTAGGTAGAGATGTAATTATTTGTTTATGAATTGTGTTTTTGCAATATTTTTAAAATCTTGTAGGATAGATGAAAATGTCCCTATTTCTAACGATGCATTTCTGGGATCTAATCCATTTTAGTTGTTCAAATTGTGTCTTGGGCCAAACATTTATTGGGGAGAACCTTTGAGGTCATGTCCTTTGATTTTATATCTGAAATCAGATGATTATTCTATTATTACTTTTTATTTGGCATCACAATATTTGACATGTATTACAATATCATCGTCTTGTGTTTTAGGATTTGACATAGATTTAGTTGTCGAAATTTGAACCACTCGAACACAAGCATGGGCTTGAAATTTGAAGCCTACTCGATGCAATTTTTTGTCTCGTTTGCAATCCTAGATGTGCATTACCAGCATCTGTTTTTTTTTTTCTTTTTCTTCTTTTTTTTNCAATTAAACTAAAAAAATCTATACATGGGCATCACTTTTATGAGATTCATAACCTGCTCGGCTCTTGCTTCCTGCGTCAAAACAACTTCCTATCAAAAACTCATTTTAGTTGCAGATGATAACAGAGAACCAAAGTAAGTTTGAGGTTTAGCCTAATTACAGAAGAAGAAGAAGAAGGAGGAGAAGGAGAAGAAGGAGGAGAAGGAGAAGAAGGAGGAGAAGGAGAAGAAGCAGAAGAAGAAGAAGCAGAAGGAGAAGAAGAAGGAGAAGAAGAATTTCTTTTCAAAATTGAAAGTTAACTAAAAATTTAAAATACTTCATTGACAGTCGGGTTCCCATTTTATAAGCGGCTAGGTGAAAGCATCTGATGAATACATGTAATTTGGATCATTAAGGTAAACATAAAGGTATTTTATGTAATCGTATTCCTAAACAAAATTCAATGAGTAAAGTATTTTGAGCTCCTTAGAAACATTTTTTCTGCCATTCATGACATGCTGATTAGCGTTATACAAAAAAATTTCTTCCTCAAAAAGAATGTGGCAGTACCTTGAAGAGAGGTTTCGTATTCTTGTAACTGTAACATAAAACCATAATTTGGAGATGCCACTGCTCTTTTCGACTTCACGTACCCCATAGCTTCAGACAAGCTCTTCCCATTTTTAAACATCAGATAAGCCACGACAATAGTCACACTACATGGTGCATTACTTAAGAAATCAGTTTAGACCAAGCACAAGAAATAAGAATTGTATGGGAAACAAATAAAAATTTGAAATAACGGAGCCATTTTGGATCTTATTGGAAACTTAATAAAATGCTTTCAGGACAGCAAGAATAGTAAAATAATAATAAGTTTGGCAACTTTCACTTAACAACAATCTTTACATTGAATTTACCATCAAAATCATTGTAAACCTAAAATAACATAGTATAATAGAGAGAAAAAATATTTTCTTTGTTGAGCAAAAGTTAAATAAGAGTCATGCTTCCAGCTTCATGTTACGCCTACACTTAAGATTTTTCAAATTTAAAAAGCAGATACATAAGTTTTGCAAATTTCTTTATCAGGCGGAATTCCCATTTTATAATACTAATTGACGGTGATGATTCACTAAATCACAAAAAGCTAGTGACTGTAAATTGTGGAAAAACCTTCTTGATCTTCCAGCAAAACAGTGAACCAAAACAGCACCTCCTCTTGCTCGAGCTTCGTCAATAAATTTGAAGCACTCATCAAAATATTGAGATATATTTGCATCTGCTTTATCAGACACTGTTGCAATCCAGAAACAATATAAAATCAAAGAGTCAAGCCGTGAACAGTCTCTACCAAATAACCAAATCAATTAGTTGAGATCTCCTTTCACTTTGCTGCAGCATCGATATAATTAGAGAAAGCCTCCGAAATTAAAAATAAAAATAAAATAAATTCAGGATGAGAAATTATTATCACTCAAATGATAGTTACTCATTGACATTGATTATGTATGACATTTATTTCCAAAAACAATCAAACTGAAGCAAATGATGCAAAATAGAAAATCAGGTAAAAAAAAAATGACCTTGAATAGTTTTGTACACAAAATCATCAAGATGAGACTGGGCAAGTGAGCTCGTGATGCTCAAAATATGCGTGACTTTTAAGCTTTTCAAAGTACTCCTCATATTAGCAGCTCCTAGGGAACCTAAATAAAGGCCCTGAACAGTAGCAAAATCGGAATTAGTTCTTGCTTAATTTTAAAGTCCATCTTAAGATTGAATACCTCTTCAATTCGGCATGGGTTATTGTCCACTTTGAAAATTTCTCTGGCTTTAAGGACTTTCAGTATTGCCGCCATACGTTCGTTAAACCCATCATCCATTTATACCGAAAAAACCTTTTCGCCCTCAATTTTGTGAACCTACACAAATTCAGGAAGAAGTCATACTAGATTTTTAATTGTGACATAGCTATTAAATCCAAAAATTCAATCAACTATTAGAAATTATATAAAAGTGAAAATCCATAAAACCTAAATTATATATATTCCTTCACAACACCGGAGTACTCTATAATTAAAACGAGCAATGAAATCGCAGCATTAAACATATGGACCAAAAAATGCAAAGGAATGAAAAAAGTACTGGCCATATAACCTGACTCTGAATATCAAACTGAAGGCAAAAAAAAAAAATAAAAAATAAAAAAGACAACAGCAGCACAAAGCAATGAAATCGCTTCATAAAGCTTAATCCTTTTTTTCCTTCTTATTTTCAACTAAAAACCCGTACCTAGAGAGCAATTATGTAGACCCGATAGGAAAGCAGGTTAAGGAATTGTTGAAACCCGCAAGGTGCAGAAGCCACGTTATAAAGAACCCATCAATTAATTTATACATTCCACAATATATTTGAGATTTTTCATGGACAATCATAAAGTTTGGTAAAGATTAAAGCTTTTAAGAAACAAGACGATGAAATAGGCTTTTACCAGATTTTCAAGATTCTCACATTGAATCACAACGAGGATAATGTCTAGAAAGTTAAAAGGCAAGAGGGTAAAGTCAATAAAGGAGAACATACCTTTCAATTGAACCAATCATGAAAGAAAGATTTATCGGGGATTGAATGAGAGAGAATTGGATTTTGCTGGTGACTTTTGGGTTCTCTCAAAGATAGATCAGAATTGTTTGTCGAAATTATCTTATGCAGCGTTTGGTAATCTATATATATATATATAATAAGAATTAACATTTATAAAAAATAGTAACAAAAAAATAGTCAGAATTTAATGCAGCATATAAATAGTAAGTTTTATTATTTTTTTTATTTTTTTCTTTAAAAATTATACAATATTAAATGTTACCTTAAATTTCAAGCTTTAATTTATTTTATTATTTAAAAAATCCGGCTAATATTTATTAAGTGTGTATGTTTTTAATTTTATTTTTTTCTTAGAAACAACAAACAATATTAAAATCTCGGTCTCTATATTTATAAAATCTTAATTCAAAATATAACAAAAGTTTTAGAATCTCGGTCTTTATATTTGGGCCTTTTAAAAAAAATTGAACGCTGAAAATATTCTTTAAATTGCATAATCAATCAAGTAATCTTAATTTTTTAAAATTTACGATGCTTATTTTTTATAATATGTATAAAGTAAAAAATAATTAATTCATCTTTAGATATATAATTTATAATCTTAATATACTATCATTTGGTGTAGAAATTTATTATATGAATCATAATATATTTTTATTTCATAAAATTAAATATATTTAAAGAAAATAAGAAAATTTCTTCGGATCAATCGGGTAATTGAATTAGGGTACTGCCCAGGTTGAGTAAATTACTTTTATGTGATATTTAAAATAGTCAAAAAACTTGACACAACTTAGTTGGTCCCAAGTGACTACGTTATGTATCAATTCGACCACACCAAATCGATAGTAAATATAAGGTTTTCAAACAATCAAGCTATTTTATTAAATCGTTTGTGGTTTGTTTAGATTTTAATTTATAATCAATTTAAAAAATGTATATATATATATAGTATTTTTTGTAATAAATTTAAATAAAATGTGTTACTTAGATATCTAAACAATTTATAAATTCAAGTGTTTAAACAAATTGATAAATAATTTATAAATCTCTATTTTATTTAAATATGTAGTTTTATATAAAATAATTTAAAATATAACAAAATTTATTTAAAAAATCGTATCGATACTACCAGTCCAACCGACTGGTGTTGACGGATTTGAGATCAAATATTTTATTCAAGCAAACTAGACTGATTATAAACCGGTTCTCAGTCCATCCGGTCGAACTGTGTCCAACACGGTTTAATTTAAAAACAATAAATAAATCATAATTAATGTTATTTTATATTTAATTTATAATACAATTTTAATATTGTTTTTCTGTGCATCGCACGGGCCACAAACTAGTTTGGTTGGATGAGGAACAAATTTGGGGGGAAATTTTGACCCAAATCTCTTGTCCGAGGTTCTTTAAGATTTTTATTTTTAAATATTAAAAAATTTAGATGTATCTAGTTTGATTTTTGTAATTTTTTTTTAAAAAAATAGGCATATTCAAGATTTCAAAAAATTTTAAATGACATGAGGTATTTAATTTATTTAAAAAATTATTATTTGCATCATGTATTATGCGTGATTTTGGAGTATTTGCAACTTATACATTTTTTTATTTGATTTATTGTAATAAGTTGCAACTTCTAATACATAATAAAATAAAAGAAAAAAATCAATGTATACAACCTTCGACCATAGAAAGAAACAAAACGTCCAAGAATTGCACGTGTGAAGCACACATACCAAATTGGAGGACAAAACTGCTATTTTATATGATGCTATTTTAGAGCATCTCCAATGTCACTTTTGACATTAGAAAAAATCATCCATATCATCAACTTTTGAAAGTGTCTTACTAATTTTATTCTCCAATGCATATTGTCATGAACTCTTTCATGATGAGGTGGATGACATTTAATGTTAACAATGTTGAATCCACTTTCTAATATCTAACACCATGTTAAACATGATGACTCATCAATTCACTTAAATTTTGATTTAATTTTTTATTATTCTTGTATCAATGAATTATTTTAATTGGTCCACCTATACAAATAACTTCTTATCAAAATTATGGATTGGAGATACTAGTTTGATTGAAATTTTCATTCTTTTAACATTATTCATATGTGAATTAACATTACAATCATTGATTGACATGTGTTAAAAATCATTGTCTTTCAAAACTATAGCATTGGAGATGCTCTTATAGGGTGTTACTATTCACAGTCACCTTATTACTAAATACCACCTCCCTAAAAGACATTTTTGCCCTTTTACTTAAAATAAAAAAATAATTTGTAACTTAAAAAGCAAAAAAATCACATTTGGTTCCAAAAAATCAAATTTTGAGCCAAAAAAATAAACATTCTAAAAAAAACAAAACAAAAACTCAATCAAAAATTTCGAAAAAAATCCGAAAAAATCCTAAAAAATGGCGGGACAATCCTCACGCACCGAGAAAGGGGTCTCCAATTCACAAGTCATTTTTTTTTTACATTTTTTACGATTTTTTTTAAAAAATTTTTAAAAAAAAACTGTCGACCGGCCGGCCGACGATTGCGGCCGTTGTCGACCTGGCTGGCCGGCGACCGCGGCCAGCAACAATGTGGACGGTCGACGATCGTGGCCACAACTCGCTTGACCGCGATTCTCGTTCCGACCGTCCATTTCGTGGCCGCGTAAGGCCGCCAGCCATTTGTTTTGCGGTCGCTAAAGGCGGCCGGCCGTTCACTTTGTGCACGCCGGCCGTTCCTTTCGTGGCCGCCTTTGTTTTCTTTTTTTTTTTTGCATTTTTTTATTTAAAAAATGTTTAAATATTAAAAATATATTTAATTAATTTCATAATTAAAAATATATNATATATATATATATATATATATATATAATTATATAGTAAATACTAATATAATTATGGAGTAATATAATTTATAATAATTATACTAATTATTAATACAATAATTTTATAGTAATATAGTAATTAGAATTGTACTAGTATTTATACTAATTACTATATTAGTATATATTAGTGTATACAAAATTATATTAGTAATTAGTGTAATTACTATAAATTATAATATAAAATACAATTAATTATAATAGGAAAAAATTATATTGGTATAAATTATTAAGTTAGTATATATTATATATTTTATAATAGTAATTAGTATAATTATTATAACTTATAATAGTAATTACTAATATACAATATAATTATAGTAATATAACTAATATAATTTATTATAACTAATATAATTTATTATAATTATACTAATTACTAATATATATTTTTTATTATACTAACATAGTAATTAGTATAGTTACTAGTATTATTGTACTAATAATTATAGTAATTACTATATTAGTAAAAATTATATTAGTAATTAGTATAATTATTATAAATCAATATAGTATAAAATATAATTAATTATAATAGGAAAAATTATATTAGTATAAATTATTAAGTTATAGATTATAATGGATTATCTTATAAAATAAAATTTATTGATATTATGCTAGAAGTTATAATTGATTATCTTGTAAAATTATTAACATACATCGTAATATATTGCAGGTGCCGGTCGAAAATTTTGGAGGAGACATTGTTCATTACAGACTTGTTTTCGCTACAGATGACCTATTTGATATTTGTGAAGAAGCTGTTGAGCGGACGAAAAAATTGACACTTATGAATGGTTTCGAATTGGTAATCTCGAAACACGAAAAAGAAGGCAAGCAGAGGGTTTTGAGGTGTCATCGAGGGGAACGTTACAGAGGCAATATAGGAAAATTTGTTAATGTTGTTTTGAGACGTTAGAAAACTAAAGCGACCGAATGCCCTTTTCTGATAAAAGTCAAATTGGAGGCACAATTTAAAAAATGGTATATCTGAGTTCCTTATGATAATGATAAGAAGGGAACGCATAATCATGCGATGGCTGTATATCCCGAGGGTCATCGACAGATGAGCGGACTTAGCGATTCATTTAAAGAGATTGTACGTGATATGAGTGCTGCTCAGGCAAAACAGGCAGCAATTTTGGTTGCGATTCAGAAGAAAAACCGTGTAGACAATGCTACTCGCCGACAAGTATATAACTATAAGGATAAAATGCGCAGAGATAGTTTACAGGGTAGAGATGTGGTTGCCCAGCTTATGCACTTGGCTACGGTTAGCAAGTATATAGTTTACACAGATATTGATCCGGACACACAGGCATTGACATGTGTGTTCATGTCGCATCCTAAAGCAGTCAGTCTGTTCCAGACATATTATTGGTATATCGGTATAGTTTCCACGTACAAAACCAACATGTATGTTATGTTACTTTATAAATAGCAATTTAATATGAATCTTAATTAGTATGTTTGAATAAGTTTTTTGACTCTATGTTGCTTTCATTTGTACAAGTACAAGATGCCGTTGGTGGAAACAATTGGAATGACGCTGTGCAACAAAAACTTCTTAATTGCCTATGCAATTATCAAGGACGAGACAGAGTACAGCTATGACTGGGTCCTACAGCGGTTGAGACTTCTTATAGGGCCTGATGTACATCCTTCAGTCATTGTTAAATGAGAAGGATGAAGACTAAGAATAAAAGAAAGTACACATAAACAATAAAGGTTCAATATTTTACTCATTTCTTTTTGGTAGCCGTAAAGTGAGAGAAGGTAACCGCAGATACGACAGACGAACGCCGGAAAACTGTGGATAAGCAGGTAAGAATTTGCAAAGAGTTTTTCTTTGAGAGAGTTCAAGGATGCTAGAGTGCAGAGAACAAAAAATTGAGGAAGAGGATGGTGTTTATACAAAAGAGGTGCGTATGGAGATGAGCTTGCTTTGGCGTTTATGGAAAAATTAAATACGAGCGTCGTAGACGTCGTGCATGAGTTGCATGCTTATGTGACTCTTCATATTATTATGTTATCTTAAAGTTAGTATGGAAGTTTGTAGTAGTCAAAGTACCAAAATCAAAGAGGCATTCAACATTAGCTAAAAACTAGAAACATTATTAGGGGGCATTCAAAAGGTCACAAGAACTCTTATAAATTATGTAATCATATGATGAAGAAGTTGGTGAATGATGGAATAAAATTACATTATTATCGAGTATTCTATACTCTTGTGTCTTTCGTACGCTTTTGACTGCATCAGTTGGTATCCAGAGCCCAGCTACATGATCCTCGATGCCACCGAGACGCAACAATGTCGACGACAGGCGTGATGCCGCCATCGAGGCGATGGGGCGTCAAATTGAAGAACTCTCGGTGGGGCTTCAGGACATTCGTTTGGCTCTTGCAACCATTGTTCCAGGTGAGCAGGCGAACCGAGACTTTGCCGGGGGACGGCGAGGTCGCGGAGGACATCATGGTGGCCGAGGCGGACGCGGTCCCGGTGGGGCGCCCCACTACCGTCCGCCTCCACAGTTCGACGACGAGGAGTTCTATGAAGATGAAACGGAGTCTGATGTGAATCCTTTTGGGGTTCACGGAGGACGATTTAACGGGGATGAACACGGCAGACATCATTGGGAGTCCGCTTTTCGCATAGATATACCGGAATTTTCCGGAGGTCTAGATGCGGCCGACTTTCTTGATTGGATGGCCACCGTCGAGTCCATTGTCGAGTACAAGGAGGTCCCGGACGATCGTCGTGTGGGCCTCATTGCTACCCGTCTACGTGATCGGGCGGCCATTTGGTGGCAAAATCAAAAAGCAACACGACGGCAACAAGGGAAGCCAAAAGTCACTACGTGGGCCAAGTTCAAAAAACACCTCCAACGTGAGTTTCTTCCATTTAACTACGTTCGAACTATGTATCAACAACTTCATAATTTAGGCCAAGGAACCCGATAGGTTGATGAATACACAAATGAGTTCTATCGACTTCTTACAAGAGTGGAGGTTTGCGAAACAAATGACCAATTGGTGTCGAGATATGTTGGGGGATTACGCTTGACGATAAGGGACACTTTGAATCTATTTACACCAATTTCTATTTCCGACGCTCACCAACGAGCCCTACTGTTGGAACAGCAGCAGGCCCACTGGTCACCTGCCGGCAACTTTTAGGCGCCGCGATCTGGAGCGACGTCATTGACGGCAGTGAACACTGGGCAGATCGGCGACAACACCACAATAGGCCCACGCGCAGCAGGCCCACACGATTTTCTGGGGGCTGGGAGTTCATCTGGGGCCGCTGGGACTAATGGAGGCCGACCTTCTAGAGCTTCAGCTCGCCGGCGACGGGAGGGTCCCGACCAGGGGATCCACTGAAGTGCTTCACGTGTGGTGAAGTGGGCCATCGCCAGGCTGTTTGCCCATATCGGAGCGGCGGTCGGGCTCTTTTGACAGAGGCGGAAGTCGCGGCCCACGACGGAATTATATATGCTTCTCCCCCGATTTTTTACGAAGAACCTGCGGTGGTTGAGGAACATTTAGGTGGTGATGTGGTCCAGGCCCTGGTTATCCGGCGATCGTGTTTGTCACCCCGAGTAACGATCGATGATTCCGTACAACGTCATCATATTTTCGAGTCGACGTGTACGGTGGGTGGTAGGGTTTGCCGATTTATAATCGACTCGGGATCCTGCGAGAATGTTGTGGCCCAAGACGCGGTCGAGCGGTTTCATTTGTCGACTGAGCCACATCCACACCCTTATACGTTGGCTTGGATTCAGCGAGGTAGCGCTATTATGGTGGATCGACGAGTTTTGGTGAATTTTTTGATCGGACTGAAATATCGAGACGCCGCGTGGTGTGATGTTGTTCCCATGGACGCCTGTCATCTCTTGTTAGGTCGACCATGGCAGTTCGATCGATCGGTGGCTCACGACGGGCGCCTCAACACATATAGTTTCTTGTTCGAGGGGGTTCGGCTAGTACTTCATCCTTCTCCTCCTGGACCAGTGCCTATATCCACACCTTCATCTCTGTTGCATTTATCTCGGGCGGCTTTTCTCGAGGAGATGCCCGAGGCTCCGGCGGTTTATAAACGGGGTGCCGACTTTCGGCGCCGACACGTGGAGTTTGAGGTGGGGGACTTCGTTTGGGCGGTTTTGACCAAGGACCGTCTTTCGGCTCACGAGTATAACAAATTATCGGCTCGAAAAATTGGTCCGATAGAAATTGTGGAGAAAATTAATTCAAATGCTTACCGTCTTCGTCTTCCGTTCCATGTTCGAACTTCCGACGTGTTCAACGTCAAACATTTGGTGCCATATTTGGGCGAGAACGCGGACGGAGATGAGCTTATTTCGGATTCGAGGGCGAATCCTTCCCAACCGGGGGAGGATGATGGAGACGAGCTTGCTTTGGCGTTTATGGAAAAATACGAGCGTCGTAGACGTCGTGCATGAGTTGCATGCTTATGTGACTCTTCATACTATTATGTTATCTTAAAGTTAGTATGGAAATTTGTAGTAGTCAAAGTAACAAAATCAAAGAGGCATTCAACATTAGCTAAAAACTAGAAACATTATTAGGGGGCATTCAAAAGGTCACAAGAACTCTTATAAATTATGTAATCATATGATGAAGAAGTTGGTGAATGATGGAATATAATTACATTATTATCGAGTATTCTATACTCTTGTGTCTTTCGTACGCTTTCGACTGCATCAGTATTTAACCGTCGGATAGGGATAGATCTAAGGGCTCATATGTAAACCCTAAGTGACAGATGGAACAAGTGAAAAGACAAGTGCGTCGTACTGGATACGCATTACACCATAAATTGCTTTAGGTAACAAAGTCATTGTGATATTTTTAAATTTTTTGATTTATGTAGCATGTTATTGTAATACTTTTTGCTTTATAAAATTTTGAGACATTTTAGTAACATTTTAGTAACACTTCATTAATATGTAATATTTTTATGTAGCATTTTTAAATAAGTAGCACTATTTGTGTAACACTTTTTGTAGTTACTATTCCGTAACACAATCTAGCATCACTTTATTCGCACTTTAGTAATATGTAATATTTTTTATGTAGCATTTTTAAATAAGTAACAGTTTATGTGTAATACACTAATACTTTTTGTAGTTACTATTATGTAAACACAATTTAGCATCATTTCATTGATACAAAATATAGCATCATTTCATTAAGAAATATTTTTTGATGTTTTTTTTCATGCAACACTTTTAGAGATTATATATAATTTGTAACTCATCAACTATAACATTTTAGCTAGTATATTTGTTAATTTACACCAAAAAGAATAAGTATAAGAAAAATAAAATATTTCTGCAAGTGGATTAATTAGGCTTTGAAGTTGGATAATAAATAAAATTATAGTAAGGATGCCACATTGCATTGTTCAATCACAATATTAGAACAACAAATAAAGTGTTGGTATTTAAAATAAATATCTTAGGATTTGTGAGGTAATTAATATAAATGGATGAAATGGGATTGAAATTTTCAACAGGATGATAGGTAATGGAAACTGTATAGTGAGAGGAATGATTTTGAATGTAAAACACTTTTATTTCTTTTTGGTTTGTTACACACAAACTTGTCCACTAATGCCCTATTTATAGAACTAATATGTCGGTGGAGTCTAAGATATTTTTACCTAATTGTCTAGATTCCTCCACCGACTTAAGCTAGATATTTTACATAATTATCTTAGATTTTTTAGACTATCATCATTACTAGATTAGTGCATAATGTTCTAGATTTTTTTTGCTTTTGAGCATCAATTTTTAACACTCCCCCTTGATGCTCATTTGGATAATATAGAGCTTTTCCCGTAGTCTTTCGAATCTTGGTCTCGGCAGCGCTTTCGTAAAAATATCCGCTAGTTGATCTTCAGTGGCGACATACACTACAAAAAAAGTGACTTTATGTAACTTCAATAAAGTATTATCTAATCTTAAAAATGTGTTATTATAGATCATAAGTAACATTTTCACGGGTGCTATTGATGCCTTTGATACCTATTGTTTTATCTAACACTTTTTATTATTAAGCAACACTTATTATAAATGTTACATTAAATAATCTACTGTAGCACTAACTAGTATCATTTTCTGGATGTTACATATAACCTTTAAGTAACATATTTTATGCAATATGTATCAATTTCTTGTAACACTTTTTTATATATAGTAGCATTCAATAAATCAATTATATCACTTTAATCAATCAAATGTAGCTTTTCATATTGTAACACCACTTAGTATCAATTTACATATGCTACATATAACTCTCATGTAACATTATACCAACAATATGTATCAATTTCTCGTAGCAGTTTTCGGATTATGGTAACATTTTTATCATTAAACCATATCACTTTAATGATCAGAGGTAACTATTTTTCAAATGATTATATAGCACATTTAATCATATATATATATATATATATATTATATTTCATGATGATTATTTTTCATTTGCTTTCGAGTATGACAATTTTAAATAAAGTAAATAAAATAACAAAGCAAAATATCATTGTACATTAAGAAAAGTAAAACAAATAAATATTATAAATAAAGTTGAAATAGTTCCAATATCAATGTAAAACAATAAAAGATGGAAAAGTATAATGAAACAAAGGGCGAACAATAAAAAACAAACACCTACTACTAAAGATACTACTAAAGAGAATATTGCGTTCGCATTGGTCATTTTCTCTCTTATATATGTCACTTCTCGACAAGGCCACCATGGCCATCATCATCACCATCGCCATTTGCTTCACTTACTCCATCTTCATTTCCATCGTCCTAAAACATGGTTAATCAAACCATCATAAGCAACCTAGATTACATATTTAATCAAATAACCATAACCGACATAGAATACCTACAACAATACTCATCAATATAAAACATTATTTAACGACAAAAAACAGAAAAAAAAGTAACGCATTCCAGTAACATCACTTTAACATAAATTCATATAAATCATGGGCAAAAACCAATTCCATATAAATTCACATAAATTCATACAATTCCATTAATGCATTCTAATAACAGCACTTCCACTTCCAGGAAAAACACACACGAAGAATAACAACTTCATATCATAAATAACAATAAATCATGGGGAAAAACATCTTAACAACACTTTCACATTTAGGTCTAAATAACAAATTATAAAGAACCTTGATTACAAGACACAGTTTATGTCAAAATCATAACAAAAGATATGTGAAAGCAGTGGTAATATAGACTCCAGCAAAGGAAAAAATACAACAAAAGAAGAAGAAAGAGTTGATTTTTATAGGAAAAGAAAAAATTAAACCTAATATAATAATAAGTAACATGCATAGGTTCTTTGCATTACTAGTAAAAATTCTAGCCCACATTACAAATACCTGAGGAAGTTCAACGTTGTTGATATCTCCGGACGATTGCTCCCTGAGACGTTTTGCTAATTCTTGAATGCTCAATGTATTCTCAAATGACGAGGTGATAGGATTAAGCACTTCAACTGGTAGATGTTCAAAAACTTTTAAAACTCCCGCTAATGTTTCTTTCACAATCTCATCTTTAAATGGCTTCAAATATTCTTCAGGAATCAGAACATCAGACTTGGAAAGCTTCTTTACTCTCTTGCTACACCTACCGAGAAGTCCATTATTTATAGAGTCAGGAAGTTCCTGCATGTAGATAGAATGAAACATGAATGAATCAAATAATCCTAACAAACTATATTTTTAGTAATGACAAGTGAATATAATACAACTTACATCATTTATTTCAGGCGTTTTGTACTTTCTACCAGATGTTCTTTTGCGTGTCTCCCTGTACATCAATTCTGGAGAAGGTTGCTTCCCATCAACTTGTTTCTGTAACCATACAAAAAAAAAGAACGATAAAAAATAATAAAAAACACACAGAAGAATTTTCATCTACAGCACATATCTAAAATCGACACTCACCATGCAAGTGTGTGTAGTTTTATGAATATATCTTACTTTTTCGTCACTAATTCATCTTATTTTACGTCATTTATACTATCAAATACAAAATGAATCTCATAAGAAGTTCGGTAAACAAATTAACATAAATGGTATATATTACTTACCAACTCATGACGCTTTCTTGCAAATGCAACGGGACCCATTGTGTGTCTGTTTTTTTGACTTTGGCTGGCTGCCTTTTTCTTTTCAGAGATCATCTATTTATACAATTAACTTTAACATATAATTTCACTGAAATCAAGCAATGCATTTCACTACTAATCTAATAGAAAGTTCAACTGAATATTTATACAAAAGTATAAACACAAACAGAGACAAACACCATGCGACATAAGAACACAAGTATTCTTAATGAGAATAAGTATACAACTAACGAATGCAAAAGTTTCAACCTCCTGTTTATACAAATAGGTAAAGATCCAGAAAACAAATAATACATCTAGAAGCAATCATAGTCATATTTGAATCCTACTGATCCTTCTGACTTCAACATATGATATCAACTTGTCATTGGGACACAGTGGCACTAGCACCATACACAATATATATGTAAAATTGCAATTATATGCAACTCAACCCAATGCACATGGTATGCTACATTGTACTTGTTTCACAAAAAATAAAAAAATAATAAAATAAAATAAAAAAAGATCAAGCATATCAAAACTGAACACAACATATACATTCCCAGTGCAGCACGAAACATTCACCCGGAAACACATTAGAACATCCGAAGGTTCACATAGGCATATGAACAGGTACTTTTATACACATACACTCATATATGGTTTGTTGTACTGGATAGGTTTAAACTCTCAATTTTTAGGCTTTTAAATCTTAACTAGAATTCAACCGTCAAATTAATTAAATAAAAAATCAACAAATTTGATCATGGATAATTCGACAGCAGTTAGGAACAAACTCCTAACCAGCTATAGGTGGACTGAATAAATCAAGTGTCCTTTTTTCAGCCTTTTTCTTATCAAACCATGAAGATTGTTGAACAAAAAATGAGAGATCACAAATTTTACCTGAACCTCCTCTAGATCCCAATATTTTAGCAAATCCTTCATATGAGAATCAGGAATCGATTTGTTTTCACCATTTATATCTTTGGAGCTAGAATTGTAGTAATATTTCTTTTTAACTCTTGATTTATGAGTACGCCATAAAGCTCCAATGGATTGCAACACATACGTCTTACCTTCCTCTGCTATGATGAACTTTTTCTACAGTGTTAATAAGAAATTATTAGCATAAAATAAATAACAACGAAGAGGTCACAAACGAATTGAATTAAAGTAGTGATAAATGTTAACTAAATCAGATAATGTGGTGAAGATACTTATTGTGTATAAATCTTTAATGAACTAAATACCTTGACATATTCCCAAATCTTGTCTTTATCGTGAACATGAGTCCAATTAATTTCATTCAACGGAGCAAGATTCGAATTACGAGCTAACGTTCCCAAGAAACGGCTAAACTTATCTAAAGTTGTCTTATCTGGTCCAATTGGTTGACACGATTCATTCAAAATGATAGGCAAACGATTTTCAATAGTGCGCTCGTGGATATCTTTGCACAAACTTGGTCCCCTTGTTCGTTTCTTCTCCACTGTACAATTTAACAACAATTAAAAAAAAAAATAATATACTACCTGTCCACTCGATATGTCCATCAGTTATACTGTCAAGTCTATCCCAAAAGAGTAAATTACAAAATCGAGAAACATATATTAAATGTAACATACAAGCAAAACACGCTTATCCTTAACCTTACCTGGTAGATTATGTCGTTCTTGGTCAGAAAATGGTTCGTTTTCAATCTCCACTGCGTCATCTTCGATTTCTTTTGGATTCATATCATCTTCTCCTTCAGCAACATATTCATGTAAGCTTTCATAAGCTTCATTTTCTTCAACTATACTTACTCCAGTACCACCTACATCATCAAACAAATGGCCTTGCTTTCTTGGAACACTATCAATGATTGTTTGCGGTTCTTTTTCAGCCGTCGAGTTTCTCCTCATCCTAGCATAAGCACCAATTGATCCAGGCGAGACCAATATTTTGCTTTGTGCAGTCTTCTTGGAGGAGTTGCTTATGACATCTTTGCCTTGCAGTTTACTGCGCATCACTGTAGCTGGTCTGGATAATCTTTCAGTCCATGTAACTTGTTTAGAATGCTCATTTTCACCAGCGGTGTCTCGTTGAACCATTTCTAATGAATCCATTTCTTTTTCGTTGTCATCTTTCCTCAGTTTTTCTTGCACTCCAGGAGTTTGACGGTGCATGTTCAGTAAACTCGCCATTGAGGATTGTGGTTTCTCTAACCCATTGTGAGAACTTCCTTTTACTGCCACCACCTGGAGCATATTGTCATTGTTTATGAATTAGTAAAAAATCAATTACTTTACTATAACATGGGTGTCAAAAAATAATAAAAACATATTTACAACTTGTCAATATTAATAAACTAGAAAAGAATTACTAAATTTACGACAATATGTGTCTAAATAATTATGAAACAAAAATATATAACCTTCTTTGAACGAGAGCTCAATCTTCTCCTATGTTGTGCACCATTCTCGTTACTCGACTTTCTTGGTTCGTGTTCCTCTTCATCAGGGATATATTCATCATCATTTGCTACATCATCCTTAGAAATAACTTTGCTTATCTCCCTCCGTTTCTGGTCCTTTCTTGAAACCTCATAAGCAAGAGTTTTTAACCCCAACTCTTCCATTCTTCTTTGATTTTCAGCCATTCGTTTCAACCTTTGCATCTCATAGTTTGACATCTTCAACTGTAATAAATTTTAAAAAGTGAGAAACTTAACTTTTAGTTGATTTAGGCATCTAAACATATGCATATTTATAACAAAAACACAAAAAACATACGAGGCGTGTTTATAAAAAGTGTAACTAACATAAATTATGCAATTTATCCTCCTAAAACTAAGTGGTTCTTATTAAAAATTCAGCAACATCCAACGTTCTTGCACCAGACACACATACACACATAAAAAGCAGAAAAAGAAAAATAAAATCTTTCTATATCAGCAAGCTAATTATGAAGGCTCTTCATTCACTTTGCTTCTTCCAAACACTTTCAGCTTTTACATTAATTTGCAAACACCATCAACTTTTGGGAATAATAACACTGTATTATCAATTATGATCATGCACAAAAGAAAATTACAAACCCAATTACCTAAAATCCTTTCTTGTCTAAAATTTTTGATGCAAATTAATAGAAAAAATAAGAAAAATGCCGACATTTCCTACTTATCTCTTTCTCTGGGATCATCTTTTCAACAAGAAAACATCATGAGAGCAGAAAGAAGAAAACAAATCTAAATTAAATTATATTCATAGAGCTAAGCAATAGTTCAGTAGAATTTGGGGTCATGTTTCAAAAATGCAATTTCGTAAATTTACAGAAAGCACAAATGAGTTGATAGAGATTGAGATTTGTACCTTGTTTTTGCTCATTCCAACTAGGGTTTGGTTAACTGAAATCGATTCCTTCTATATTTGTACCTTCGAAAAATAACTGCCACGACTTGAAAATATGGATGTATTGGGAGAGAATTTACCGCCATGAATTTTTTTTTCGATCGAGCGGCAAATGGAGCATCAATTTTGGGGGATTTCATGTAACTGAAGAAATAGGGGCCGTAATCTGTATGAGGGAGGGTGGGTAGTGGTGAGATTAGGGATATGAAAAGACTAATTAGTAATTAGTACAATTTCTTTTGAAAATGATATGTATATAATAAAAAACTAAAGGCAATGAATTAATTTGGGTGTTGAATTTAATTTCAATCTAAAATTAACTTGGATGATAAAAACACATAACAATCTTATTCTCACCATCCTATAATCCTCGTATGTATCTAAAGTAATTAGATATCATTTTCAAATTCTATGATTTTCAAGAGGCATTTGTCTAAAAATTCTATGCTATATTATTTTGCCTAATAATTAATTTACCAAAAGTAGCCATAATTGGTGGTTTATTTTTATAAAATATAATTATTATAAATACATAAAATTATATCTTTTTTTTATATTTATGTTTAAATTACTATGTACACACAACGATATATATACTCCCAATTAGGGTTCTAAACGAATCGAATCGAAGATAATACTCAAATATTCAATTCGAATTCATGAAAATAATTTTCAATTCGTATTCATATTTGGTCCATTATGAAATTTAAATATTTATTCCAATTGTGATTTGAGTAATGATCTGAGTAATACAATCTCGATTTGATTTCAAATTAATTTTCAAAAACTATATGTGAAATATAAATATATTAGATACAAATATATTAGGTATAGAAATATATTATGGCTCTTCTAGTTAACGTTTTAAAATGTGTATAGCGTACTGCGTCGCGTTTTGGTCTTTATACTATGTAGCGTAAATAGCGTTGCGTGTTGCGTAAGCTATTTGAGTATAACAATTTATTTTTACAAAAATATTATAAATATATTTGCATATAATAAAACTGGATGATTGATTCCAAAAATGATCATAATATTTGAATGAATTCAAAAATAACATCAAAGAATGATTTCTCACAAATGTTATAATGTAAATATCATAATATAAATATTTAAATAATAAAGCGAATATACCAAAAAAGTAAAAACAAACAACGAAAATATAATGAGGTAAGTCATACTTTAATTTAAGCATAGGCATTTTAATTATTATTATTTTAATTTAACTACAATATAATTCCAACCACTGTATATGGACTTTTTATTCTTTATTTAAATGTAAATATCGAACCTTAAAATGATATAAAAGAAATGGACCGATAAATATTGCACTATTCAACTTAAGACTTTCCATTTTCAAACTTTCAATTTAAAATGATTATAAAAAGTTTTGTTCTTAGTTGTCATTTGAAAATGTGATTCCAATCCCTAAAAATTACGAGTTTTGGAATATTTTATTGCTTAAATGTCGTTGTAGAAATATAGCACAATGTCGCGCACAATAACGTGAAATTACGCAAAATAGCGTAAAAAAACATGTCATTTCAACATTTCGCGAAAGTTTTTCGGGAAAAACACTAAATATATAAAGATACACGTTTTTTGAAAAAAAAGCTACATAACGAGCTATAGCGAGCTACATAGTTAGCTATTTAAAACAATGGTTGTCATTAAGGGATTAATTATGAAATACCCTCCCATAAAAAAATTAAAAATAGGCTAACTTGAAGTTTTGGATACCCACAAAGATAAATGTATATAACTTTAAAAGTATTATAATGTTTGTAATTTTTCTCTTATCTAATTCATCTATACTTGAAGAAAAAACCATGAAGATATAATAATTATAACTTTAACTCGAGGACTAATTCACAAGTTCAATAGTAATATATTTCATTTCTCTTTCTGTAAAACTAGCATCAGGAAATTTCAAGAATTCCACATAGTTCTCCACACTACACCCAGATAATGCAGCTTATGTGGAAAAAAAAGAAGGAAAAGAAATTTCATAGTCATGGATGACTTATACATTGTGCTTCTTCTTTATCTTGCTTTTGCCGTGATGCTTCCTTTTGGCCAATTTGATCTTCTTCAGCTCTTTCCCAATAGGCTTCAAAAATTTTGAGCTCTCATTGCCATCTAAGCAAACGAAACATGTTGAGACGTGATTGCTATCTAAGGTTGGCCTTGGCAGCGTATTAACCAGCACGCCTGGAATCGTCACATTCGGCACGTCCGCGCATGGCACCATCATATTTGGCAGCATGTAAGGAAATGCAATGACTTGGGCGAGCATCTACAGAAATAAAATCGTTATAAATAATAAAAAACGTTTCTTTTTTTTTTTTTAATCCAATTTTCCCTTTTTTTGTGTTTGATTTAGTAGCTAATTTTGACCCTAATGAAAAGGAAAATAGTCCTTGACCTGCTGTTGACATAGATATATGTGCTCGTTGCTGTTGTTCGTCATAGATGCGTCGTCGCCCTGAATTTTTTCACAGTACAGCATTAAGCTATAAGCTTGAAGGTAAGCATGAAAAAGTATTCCTAAGAATACAAACCTCAGATTGGGTGTTAACTTGGTCGGATTTGTCTGTCTTTGCTGGTACTTTAGCTCTTGCCTTCTCAAACAACCAAGAATAGAAAATTAAAGGGAGAATGAGAATAGAAAGAACACAAGCTAATGCATGTGAAGAAATACTTGGTGGCAGAAAACGTTAAAAGCAGTTCACAATTGTACGGGCTGAAGTTAAAATTGAGCAAAGCAGTTCACAATAATACTTAGTACATTTCGCGTTTGGCGGCCTCAAAGGTCACGAACAATAAGCCGCACGTCACTATCACCATGAAACCTATCATTAGCAAGAGCAGGACAAACGCAAGCCTGATGTTGCTCAAGAACCTGTTTTGAGGCATAACCAGAGCATATACCTGAAAGAAAAAAAATAAAAAAAATACCATTTATAAGAATAAAATGAAGAAAAATATTAGTATTACAACCTTTAGTCGAATATGAGATTAAAAACTTAAACTTTACCAATCTTAATCCTGCAATCTCGGCCGACGAACAACGAACGATATATCTTCTGCCTCGAATGCTCAACACAGAATCTCGTTGGCCAAAAAATCGGTGAGGAATTTCAATGGAAAACCTATGAAAATGGCTCCTTTTCCGCGCATACCAACAGTACTAAGGAATATATCAGCCCGAGACAAGGCCCACCCAGTCCCAGCCGATGAGTATCCGTTTGAACTAAGTGCTTCTTAAAACCAGCTCGAGCCAACTACATGTGATGGAGGAGACAGTGGCTTCTCTGTATAGTTTTCCCGTGTCTTGATTTGCGGGATGAACATACCAAGTGTTGATATTACGACGTGTAAGCTTAATATGATTCATATGACAAAAAGCTTTAATAAAAGGCCATACCAGTAAAATGAGAAAACAAACGGGCTGCAACACAATACATGACCTCCTCGATTTCATCTTAGCTTCGAATGGCAGAGAATAAACTACTGTCTATCTTTGAAGGATGCAACTGCTCACGATGGGACATAACAGTTATATACTTCTCAGATACTCATAGTTATTTACACACGTTCCTTTTGCAAGCCCTGTAAGGTTGTTGGCAAGTTAAAACAAACCAAGCACGGAACGTATATGACGTAAGTATGAATTAAAGAGTTTATGTATACAAGAATCAAGAACTTGAATGAGAGTAGCATGCACCTGATGAGGAATTCCTACTTCGGCAACTGCAAATGATGGCTTCCACTCATTAGTTCGCCCCATTTGAGATATATTAGCAGTAGCTGTAGTTGGGGTATCATTTCCAACTTGGCTGAGGGTAATCGAAATGTTAAGTTTTGCAACTGCTTCAATAACCTAAAAATAATAGAAGGTATAAACAATCAGGAAAAAAGTGTAGAGCTGCGTTTACTAACATAACAATATTAAGAATATATTGATGTGAAAGAGTACAAATAACCATATCGTTGAAACACACCAGACCAAGCTTTAAACATGTCTTTGCACTTAATAGACAAGAAAGCATAAATACTCAATTCACGAGCCTTTCATGAGCAATGCCCTGATAAATGCAATGGTTCCTAATCTACTTAAGAAAAATAAATAATGAAATAATTTCTTTAATAAAATCTAAAATTATATACAATAATACTCATAAATTTATTAGTTCCAAACCTGTATCATATGATTCTGAATTAGTCTCTTGGTTTTCAACTGGATAATCAAGAACAATGGGAGGTACACCTTCTCGGGTCCAACTATTTTCATCATCGTCGTTGGGAATAGACACCATCCTTTCCTCCACAGATTCAGTAAGCTCAGCAAAGTACGCGTCCTCTGTTTGGTCCATAATATTAATGAAGTCTTTTGATAATTTTTTCATTACATAATGGCGACCCTTTTCAGTAGCATCTTTCACATAAAAGACTTGATGAACTTGTGATGCCAAGACAAAAGGATCATCTTCATAGCACAGTTTGTTGAAATTGACACATGTCAGACCATATGAATCAGGGTCCTCTTGAAACCACTCACACCTGAATAGGACAACACTAAAAGAACCCCAATAGTCAATCTCAATGATATCATTTATCCTTCCATAATAAGTGACCCCATCAACACTAGGATTGAGATCCTTAGTACTTGAGAAACTTGAAGTCAAGGCGGTCAAAGTAACTCCACTGTTTTGGGTTGTCAATTTTGCATCACGTTCTTGAGTATAGAATCTATACCCATTAATGAAGTACCCTGTGTATCTCCTTGCAACGTGAGAAGGTCCCAAAGCTAACCATTTAATATGATCAGGAACTTGTTCTAACTCAACTTTTTCTTTAAACCAAACCATGAATTCTTGGCTATGTTGTTGGGCTTGCCTCCACCTTTTTCTACGCTTCTCTTGAGGCTTCATTTTCATCATATCTTCGTGTTCCCTGCATTTATAAAAAAATCATAATTGTTAAAATAAATGCCAAACAACAAACTCTTAACAATGGAAAACAACATACACAATACCTTAAAAGTAATGAACAATATAAATAAAATGAATGAGTGACAAACTTACTTGATGTATTTTTCAACAAGCTCATCCTGGCAATTGAATATAACATACCGATGTGCTAATCTTTGTGTGTTGGAGTCTAGGGAAAATGCTCCTTTCTTCCCTCCCTTTCTTCTCCCAAGAGGATGACCCACTTTAGGAAAAATTACCGATATATCATTACCTGTTGCTTCTACAGAGCTTCGACTAGAGTTTTTGGATTTCTTCTTTGAACCATCATGCAAATATCTTGAGCAAAATATTAAACCCTCTTCTACCAAATATCCTTCAGCTATAGAGGCTTCAGGACGACTCCGATTTCCAACATAACCTTTCAGTTCTCCAAGATACCTTTCTGGTCCAAACATCCACCAACCACTTACTGGTCCACTTAACCTAACATCATCAACTAAATGGATAGGTAAGTGCATCATGATATCAAAAAAAGATGGTGGAAAAATTTTCTCAAACATACAGAGAGTTTCAACTATTTCACGTTGCAAGTGATCCAATTCCAGTGGGTTGATAACTTTGCTACATATGCCTCGGAAAAAGGCACTCAATCTTATCAAAGCTAGAGCAACCTGCTTTGGTAAACATTTTCTGACAGCAACTTGAAGTAAATATTGCATCATAATGTGTGCATCGTGACTTTTGTATCCCGATATTTTCAATTCGCGCATTTGCACACAACGTGAAATATTCGAACCACACCCTTGTGGTAGCTGGGCATTTCTTATAACTTCACAAAACAAAGTTTTCTCTTGCTTTGTCATTGAAAATGACGCTCTAGGCAACAAGAGACGTTTTCCCGTGGATACGATAGGATGTAGAGAACTTCTTATTCCCATTTCTTTAAGATCTAACCGAGCATTGAGATGATCCTTTGTTTTCCCCGGTATGTCCAACAAAGTACCCAGAATGCTATCACAAATGTTCTTCTCGATGTGCATAGCATCAAGATGGTGGCGAGTTGCATTGTGCTCCCAATACGGCAAATTAAAAAAGCAAGATTTCTTTTTCCAGGGGCAATTTTCAACATTTTTTCTCGATTGTTTCTTACCAAACTTATTTTCAAAATTATTCAACAAATGTAGGATCTCCGTCCCAGTTAAAGGATCTGGTGCTTTCCTTATCTCATTCTCCCCATTGAAAGTTTTCTTATCACAACGCCAATGGTGATTTGCATCTAAAAATCTTCGATTGCCCATGTAGCACGACTTTTTACTATGCTTCAAATATAAATGATCTGTTTCATAATGACAACTAGGACATGCATATCGTCCTTTTGTACTCCAGCCAGACAACATTGCATAACCAGGGAAGTCGCTGATTGTTGCTTGTAATGCAACATGCATATCAAATGTCTGATTAGTTGAAGCATCATAAGTAGCCACCCCAAACTCCCATAAGTCTTTTAGCTCTTCAATCAAAGGTTGCAGATAAACATCAATGTCATTTCCAGGGGAAACAGGCCCAGGGATGAGTAAAGATAAAATAAGGTATTCTGGCTTCATAAACAACCATGGCGGCAGATTATAGTTAATTAAAACTACAGGCCATGTACTATGTGTTGTGTTCATGGTTCGAAACGGGTTAAATCCATCGCTAGAAAGGCCTAGCCGCACATTACGACAATCTGCAGCAAAACTTGGGTAAAAGGAGTCAAAATCATTCCAAGCTTTAGCGTCTGCTGGATGTCGTAATTTACCATCTTTAACCCTTTTCTCATCATGCCACCTCATATAATCAGTCGTTTCAGCACACATATACAACCTTTGTAGTCTAGGCTTTAGGGGGAAATGCCAAACAACTTTCGCTGGAATACGGCGAATATGCTGAGAATTAGTATCATTAGTGTCAGTTTGCTTGTCATCTTCTTTCCACCGAGGCTCATGACAAACATGGCAGGATGTAGCACTTTCATGGTCTTTCCAGAAAAGCATGCAATCATTCCTACATGCATCAATCTTCTGATAATCAAGGCCTAAATCCTTCACCATTTTCTTGGCTTCATAAAAAGATTTAGGCAATACGGCTTCTGGAATTAATTCTTGAATTATCTCAAGAAGATCAGAAAAAGCCTTATTACTAAGCCCGTGGACGCACTTAAAAAGGTAAAGGCGAATGATGAATGATAACTTAGAAAATGATTTACATCCTGGATATACCGCTTGTTTTCCATCTTCAACCAACTTAAAGAACTTTTTAGCCTCTGCGTTGGTACCTTTCTCCATTCCTGCTTCAAAGTTCGCAACGAGGTCCTTATGTGTATCATATATTAGACTTTCGATGTCATCATGCATAAATTCTCTGTTTTCATTTTGAGCTGAGTGTGAACCACTTTCACTAAAATACCATTCTTTGATGCCAGGATCAACGCCATTGCAAATAAGATGAGTATAAACTTCATCTCTACGGTGCCAAAAACGATTATAGAAAACAAAAAAAAAAAAAAAACTCCGATGTGACACAAGAATTGTGTAATTTAGCTAAATAATCAACAAATATATCAACCGTGAAATACAAGACATGAGATAAATAAGTTTTAAGCTCATAATGAGTATAGAAATTATGTGTAGCAACCAAACGAAATTGTTATTTAACAAAAAATAAAATAAAATAAAAAATCTTAATGCTATTTTTCTTATCCTTTCAAATTATTGTTATAACTTCAATTTGTAAAGTTCTTATTGTTATAACTTCAATTATTGTTTCACATGTACCCTAACCAGGCTTCTAATAAACCAACAAATAAGACCTAGTAATTATATATCTAATGAAATTCTTCAATCACTTTGTTCTTGACCATTTTCCGGCGGCATAAGAGTACCATCTTCATTGACCTTTGCCTTCCCTTTATCAAGGGTCGTAGACATTAGCGTGTTAGGATCTTCGGACTCGAATGCATCGCACAAACTTCGCTTCGTCGAAGTATCGCCAACCTTTTCTATTCCCTTCGCATTTTTTAGAGGTGTAGAAACTTCATCTTCCTCATCATTGTCATCCTATCAAAAATTATTAATTATTTAACATTAAAAATAAATAAGTGAATAAGTGATAATAAATTCGAATTAACATTTCGAAAATGAATGTATATTTAAAATGAGGTAAATTATTACCACATAATAGTTGCTATCATCTCCACCAAGCATGGTCAAAAAGTCTGATACCTATTATATTCAACACATAATGTTAGCAATATAGTTAATTATATAAAATAAAACATTGAGAATTTAATATACAACCTCCGGTGCAACTATGAGCTGGCTGTACTTCGAAACAATGTCTTTGTCGTTTATAACCCTGCAAACACTAAATGAAGATGTGCTCGAGTAGCGCTGCTGCTGAATACGAACTTTAAAGAGAACCGATTGTCCAGTCAAACTCTTGATTTCTTCAGGCAACTTAAAAGATTCAACATTCTATATGGAATAAATTATAAGAAACTTGTTATAGTTATAATAAATTAAATAATCTTAAACAAATAATAAGTGTAGAAAAAAAACCTTGCGCATGAATTCAGTTCTTAACAAATGACATGGTTTTCCAATGAGGATCTCAGACTCTTTGTCCCAACAAACAATAGGGGCATAAGCTGTTGCATCCGAAATACTCAAATTCATCTTGTATCTATGATGAAAAAAGTAGTTAGGGCCAAAATATTAAACCTTAATTATAAACTATATTCTGAAAAATATTTTAATACCTGAACTTCCCAGCTTCTTTTGAGCACTTGCTACACTTGAAACCACTGTCGGAATTAAGCATTTTGCTGCTGCAACTGCGGCATGCAAAGTACCACCAATCGTCCACAATAGAGTCAACCGAAGCACATATCCATATGCTTTTCTCCTTAAGAAAAATTCCAATAAAACAATTGTTTTAAATTATACATATACATTATTATTTTATATATTACGAATTACTATCAATAGTTATTAAAATTCGAAAAAAAAATATACCTCTTTAGTTTGAAACAAAGCATCTACAGAACAAACTGTAATATCCCCCGATTGCAACTCCTCCAACTCAGTCTTCACTACAGTTTTTGACTTTGAATTGTATTTTGTCTTATTCAAATTGCTTGTAGTGTACCTACACATATAAATTTGTTTTCTAACATATGTTACAAATAAAAACTGACATATATAAATAAATTGATGTGAAGGTAAAATTTAAGTTAACCTTCTCCAAAAGTCATGGATTTCCTCCACTGAGTTGTGTGCAATTAGCTTAGTCACGTTTAAGGAAGTAGTAACTTGAACTTTTTCTACAAAATCCCAAAAAATGTTAGATGTTGGCTCGTATGTCATTGGATTAATTATAAAAATTTCGAAACAAATAATTAATGGACTTACTAAGATATTCTTTCATTCGTGCTTGCTGCATTATGAGCACCCATGGCTCACCAGTATGTTCATAGTGGCTCTCGAAAGCCAATAATTTGTCAACATAGTCACCCCATACAGTGCAGTTTATAAAATTCTCACTGCATTTATATAATAAAATAAAATTATTAAAATGGATTTTATTAATATAATCGTAAATCAAAATTTTTCAATTAAATGGACGTACTTCAAGTCCATGAGAGTAAAGGCAACCATCTGTGTATCACCAGTTTTGACTTGCTTATCCTGGACACTTTGGATATCAACAACTAATCCAATGACGTCTACAAAGAAATAAAATTGCATCAACGATATTATTCATAATACTTGATTAATATATAAAAAAAAGCCCAAAAATATTCATTTCGAAAGTAATTAATCTTACCGAAAAGAATTGATTCATCAATTTGGTTGACATCTTGCAACTTTGAAAAATTTTTGAATTCGAAACGGAGCATGGGGAAATTATCTTTGGTTTTCGAAAATATTGTGCTACCGTGTAGTATTATCTTAAACTCGCTGTTTGTAGATCGGTACATTCCAATGTTTGAGTCAACTTGGTAGTTTCGTATAAGAATGACCATGCCTTCTTCAATTTCCTTCTCTCTGAAGCCTGGCAAGTACACTGCTCGCAGAATCGCTGTAATGCGTTTTCCCTTACAAAAAAATTGAAACAGCCAATTGAAAAGTAGTTAATATCAATATGATATGTAAATAACTAATATTCATATTTGCAATTTTTAGTACTGATAAATAATAAAGAAACAATATGCTTACAGTTTTATCATGCAAAATAAACTCCATGTGAGACTTGTATGTGCTGCCTTTATCATGAAAATACATCCTCACAATTCTAACTTTGAGCATGGGTCTCCTACTCCTACTAATCTCGTCGATTAAACCAAAAGATTGATCCATGGGAGAGAATGATTTTTTCTTGAAATATATGAATATGAATTGTTTGTACACGGTTAATGTATGCTGTTGGATATATATATATATCTAACAGAAATAAAATGTTTAAATTAATTAATTATTTTATATAGATTTATTTTTTTCGAATGCAGGAAATGTGGCCAAAAAAAGAGCAAATCAGATCTGTGGGACTCTTGAGATCCGATCTACACGTGAATGAATGTCACTGAATTTGTTAATTTGGTAACAAAATCGTTTAACAAATTAAAAGACAGATGCAAAATGGACTCTTTCTTAGTTTATCATAACAAATTAACAAATTCCATATTTTTTGCTGATACACGCCTCAATTATCTTAAAATCAGTACGCGTTTTCAAAATTCAAAAAATGGAAATATTTTTCTGGTTTATCGGACAGGAGATTTATAATGCCGTGACTTTAATGAGCAAAAAGCGGAAGATTGAAAACAGATTTCCGTCATTAATCAATGCGAGATGAAATTTGTCTGGACATCTATAAATAGTACTCAATAAATGTAAATGGCGGGAAAAGGTTGCCAAAAATATTAAATGGTAAACCTGTTTATATGTATGATTAGCTTATAATATATGTAAAAATATTAGTAATTAGACCGATAAAAATTAGCTTCTTAAAGTAGATAATGGATTTTCAGTAGTAATTATGAATTGGTTTCTATTTTATTTTATTTTTTCTTTTTAAAGATAATGAATTTCTAGTAGTAATTATGAATTAGTTTCTATTTTATTTTATTTTCTTAAATATGTATAGATAAGGGATGAAATTTTTTAAACACGGGAGACGTATGCAATGAGATTTTGTAACAAAAGAGATAAGCGTGTATATTTATACTAAAAATAGGAAAAAGAAAAACAAATATTTATTGTCAAACAACGATTTATCACGCGTGTAGATTTATACTAAAAATAGGAAAAAGAAAAACAAATATTTATTGTCAAACAACGATTTTGATAAACTAAAAAAAATGAGCCGATTTTTTTGCCTATTTAGATTTGTCCAACAATTACTATATTAGGATATATTTAATGATTTTGGCGGGAAAAAGTTTCTAAATTTATAAAAAGGTTATTCTTTTTATATAATGATAGATTATAGATTACTAATAATAACTTTACCTTAATTTTGCCCTAATTTTCATTCTCTCTATCTCAGAGGTTAGGTGTTAATATTCTAATGCAATAGTGATATTTGATTAGGTATTATGAATCACTAATAATTATAGATTAGTTATAATAATTTTGCCCTTATTTTTCACTCAATTTAAGTCTCAAGTGAGGTGCTAATAGCCTAATGCAATGATGTTATTTGATTAATTATTATATATTACAAATAATTTTGGCCCTACGTTTTTACATTTTTTGCTCATTTTGTTTTGTTTTGATTTGTGGTCCATTTGATGATGGTTTAGGTTGATTTTTCAAATGGATGCCCATATAAATAAGAAGAAAACTATGCTCTCATTTTTCAAGCCCAAATCGACTACAAAGGATTCTTCTCACTTTAGTGCGGAAACATCAACCCAAAATGAGTTTGAAAATCAACATACGACTAAGTATCAAAGGATGGATATTGATGTGAGCGACTATGTTTTACTTGATCTGGCTACGCGTACTCCAATATGGCAATGTCCGATAAATGAATGAGATGCAATTAGGCGGTCTTATATCTCGAGGGGACCGTATCAACCTATTATGGAGTTTCCGCAAAGGCAATTCGGAGATCAATACCGGCGGTTTCAAAAAAGTTGGTACGAGCAATTTCCATGGATAGAGTATTCTCCAAAGAAAGATGCGGCGTTTTGTTTTCCTTGTTTCATTTTTCAAGAAAAAGAGGCCCGTTATCATGCTTTTACAATTGGTGAATTTAAGAGTTGGAAAAGAGTTAATGATGGCAAAAGATGTGCATTTTTGGTTCATGCTGGAAGCCCTACTTCACCACATAATAATGCTGCACAATCCATGGGCCTTTTAATGAATGCAAGTGGTCACATCGATAAAGTGATGAATGCACATACATCAGAGGAAGTGAAAAATAATCGTTTGAGACTTACCGCTACAATTGAAAGCGTCCGTTGGCTTTGTTGTGTACAAATTGTTATTTTACCGAGTACCGAATCGAAGGATTCGTTCCCCGAGTCGATCTCTCGAGGAAGGCGGTTCAGAATCTAGCTTTGGTATCGATCACACACAAAAAGAAAAATAAATTCTAAACATTCTAATCAGATAGGGGAAGAATTAACTATCAACTGAGAAATAGCATAAAAACATAAATCTTAAAATACCAACTAGATAATAATAAAGAAACTAGGGAATCGGGGATAATTTATTCAAGTTCGCAGCGTAAAGCCAAACAATTGATCGTTCGGTTCGGAATTGACACTCTCGCCTAACAGCTAGCGGTTCGCTCCCAATAACTCTTCGTAACAAGGGATTGAACATAGACGAGCAAGTTCAAGCATACAATATCGGCCAATTATCCAATCCCGGCCAATACCTTTTCGTAACAAGGGAAAAGACACCGACAAGCATATATTTCAATCCAAAACCCATAGATTATTCAGTTACGAAATCATTTATCTCATGCTAGCCTAGGTCTACGACTTTTTCCCTTTCGGTTCTAAAAGTCGCTAATTCAATTAGAAGAGAATTAATCAATTAACCATTTAGAATCAACAAAACCCTAACTCGACTAATCAACATTCAATCATTTCCAATTGCAAGATCGAAGTGTCACTCTTCGATTATATCAATCAATCAAAAAGATTTCATCGATTCCAAATTAACTCAACTCACATAAGCATGAACAAATCAAAGTCCGACAAATACAAATCAAACACGAACAATCATCCCCTATCCCTAACAATCGGATTTAGCTAAGTGTTCGTTCCACTTTTGTCATGTTTTTCTTCTTTATTTCATGCTTGTTTTTCCCCTACTTAGGTATTTTTCTTTGGTTTTTGGTCCGTTTCGAGTCGTTTCGTGCATTTCCTTTGTTTTAGTGGTTTTTGGTCTTTTTGTTCGTTTTTCCCGGTTTTCCGTATTTCTTGTCGGTGGTGATGTGCAGGTTTGGTGACTCGGTGCACGGCCATGTGAGGTTTACCGTCTAGATGGATGAGTTGGGGTCGTATTGGAGAAGACGGGAGTAAATTCCGAGTCCGGACGTGAGAAGACGAACCCGAAAACCGACGTGCAGAAATCCTTCGCCGCGGCCGCGGAGAAGAGGAAGTCGCGGCCGCGAGATACACAAAAGTTCCAATTTCTGGCTCGGGGAGGTCGCGGCCGCGAGATGTTCTTCGCCGCGGCCGCGGAGGTCGCGACAGCAGTAATTTTATGTTGCGATTTTTGTTCAGTTTTTCATTATCTTTTCACCTAGGTTTAGACTCTCTCTCGTTTTTATTCACTCCAAAACAGATTTTCTCTTAGTTTTGATTAGGATTTGATCTTGGATTGTGAAAACACCAAGATTAAGCTTGTGGATTCGGTTATTCGTGTATTCAACATTGGATTCCTTAATCGTAAGCTTTCATTTCGTTTTCTTATTGATTGAATGGCTTTGATTATTGTATTTGTTGGAGTTGAATGCAGTATGAGTAGCTAAATCCTTGAGCTAGGGTAAGGGGAAGATCGTTCTGGGTTGATTTCGTTTATATGCATGATAATTGCTCAATCCTCTCGAGTTGTGCTTAGCCTAGGGTTTTGATGATTGATCACCATCTTAATCTATTTAATCGATTTCAAAACTGAAAAGGGAGAAATCGTTCGATCTAGGCTCGTTAGGAATAAGCTTGTTCGTAATAATATTGCTTATGTGTTGATTGTTTCTAGAATCACTCATTAATGCCTATTCTCTTGTTACCAAGAGTTATTGAGGATAGACCTCTAGATCAGTAGTTTAGCGAGGCATTTAACCGAGCTCTTGACTGCTCGTTAAGTGTATTGAGAACCGCAATTGATCGACCCTGATACCCTAGCTCCTTTATCATAAATTAAGTTTGAGTATTGAGTTGCGAACTCGTGATTCCTAATCTTGTCTAGCCTTTTTAATTACTTGCTTTTCAATTAGTAGTCGATAAACAAAACCTCAAAACTTGATTTAGAATGTTTAGGATTTTCACTCCTTTTATTTTCCATTTTTGTGTTTGAATAATCGTACAAAATAATCCGGCTGACCTTCCTCGAGAGACACGACCCGGTGTCGAATCTTTTGATTTAACTCCGGTAAAAATTATTACAATAAATTGGCGCCGTTGCCGGGGAAGGTTTAGGATTTATTTTGTGCGCCTATTCATCTTGTTTTTAGTGTTTCTCTTGATTCTTGTGATTTTTCTTGTTTCTGTGTTTCTCTTGATTTCTTTTAATTTGTTAGGTGTTAGTTCTCCTTTTATTTTGTTTTTATTTTGTTTTATCATTGGTGCTCGTAACCTTTGTTGGTCTTAGTGTATGCGTACCAGGAGTGGACGCAAACTGCTATCTCCGATCAACAAATCAGTCAACGAGAGCCTGAGGGAGCTGCTGGAAGAGCTTACTCTCGAATCTAACGAAGAAGACGAGCATTCTCCGAAATCGTCAGAAGGCAGTAACGTCAACATGGATGAACAACAGCAACAACCGCCTCGTAACACCCTCCGAACCTTAGCCCAGCCGGTTATCGGGCCAGTCACTTCGTGCATCCGTTTGCCAGATCCCGCACGAAATTATGAGCTAAAAATGATTCACTACAATCAGCTGCCGGCATTCCATGGGCTCCCGAGCGAAGACCCGCTTAACTTCATTCGAGAATTCTACAATGTCCTCAACACTTTTCCACTGAACGGGCTGAATGAGGATCAGTTGAAGATGAGGTGCTTCCCCGAGACATTGAAAGACCGGGCCAAGGTCTGGTTCATGACACTTGCACCGGCATCTCTGACTACCTGGACAGAGGTTTACACGAAGTTCATTGGGAGGTACTACTCCCATCAGAAGACTCAGGAGCTCCGGTCACAGATCGTCTCGTTTGCCCAACTACCGAGTGAGCCCCTTCACGAGGCCTGGGAGCGATTCAAAGATCTCCAGCGACAGTGTCTCCACCACAATCTTTCACCGGGACTACTGATGAATTGCTTCTACGACTCCCTCAACCAGAATTTGCAATATGTGGTTGACAACGCTGCAGGGGGAGACATCGGTGCAAAGACGGCCGAAGAGATGTATGAGATCTTTGAGACGATGAGTGCTAACTCGTCTCAAAAGAGCAATCGAGGAAAAAGGGTCGTGGTTAACGAGGTATCTTCTGCTCAAGATATGATGGCCCATCAAATAGCCGAACTCACAGAGCAAATGCGGCTAATGAATGCACGAGGAGGCCAGTCAGTGCATACCTTGGCAGTAGACACATGCGGGGCATGTGGAGTTCAGGGGCATAGATCCGAAGTGTGCCCATCGACGTTTGACCAGGAGGTAGGAGAACAGTATACAGATGTCAATGCCCTCCAAGGTTACCAAAACCGGCAGCCCAATGACCCCTATTCCAACACGTACAATCCCGGGTGGAGAAATCACCCACATTTCTCGTGGTCCAACAACAACAACACCCTCCAGCCACCTCGTCCAAACTTCAACCAACAGCAGCCCCGTCCATACCTCATGCAACAGCAAACCCGTCCCAACTTCATCCCCCGTCCGAGCTACCAACAACAACAGCAAGCCCAGGGGTCCGGTTCAAGCTCGTCAAATCAAGATGACAAGCTGGACAAGATCCTTCAGTTTATCACCAACCAGGACTCGTCTATTAAGCGTCTCGAGACGCAAGTGGGTCAGCTTGCCACGAGAGTCGGGAACATGGAGGCTGAGTCAGACAAGGGGAAACTTCCGAGCCAGCCCGAGCAAGCAAAAGCGATAACAGTGTTGAGGAGCAGGAAGGGAGTGGACAACAAAGTGAGAATGCCCGAGCCTGATGACTCCAAACCAACCGACCAGCCCAAAGAAACCGAGGAGAGTACGAAGAGCACAGGAACCGACTCGGGAAAACCAACAGAGAGTCCTTTGTTACACAAGTCTCCAAATCCTTACAAGCCACGCATCCCTTTTCCGAGTAGACTCCGAGACGAGAAGCAAGAGCAACAATTCCGCGATCTGTACAACATGCTCTCCAAGGTCAACGTCAACTTACCTCTCCTGGACGTGATCAAGAACATGCCTTCTTACGTGAAGTTCTTCAAGGATTTGGTCACGAAGAAGAGGAAGTTCGGAGATGGGGAGAAAGTGGTAGTTTATGAGGCAGCGAGTGCCATGCAGCATGATCTCCCAAAGAAGGAACGGGACCCCGGGGGTTTCGTGATAAGAATTGCTCTCGGGAACGGAAAAGAGGCTTCGAGAATGCTTGACCTCGGAGCGGGAATCAACCTTATGCCGTTTTCGATCTTTCAGCGATTGGGTCTCGGAGACTTGCGACCTACCCGTATGTGCCTCCAGCTGGCTGACCGTTCGATTAGATACCCCAAGGGGGTGGTTGAGGATGTCCTTGTTCGTGTCGGGAAACTTATCGTCCCGGTGGACTTTGTTGTTCTAGATGTGGGGGACGTACAGGAGAACGGGAAGGATCACACAATCCTTCTGGGCAGACCATTCATGGCCACCACCAACACCCTCATCAATGTGAAGAACGGGACATTGAATATGACGGTCTTGGGCGAGTCCGTTTCTATTTCAGTCCGAGAAGCCACCTCTGCATCCTCAGTGAACTTTGTGGAGGAGTGCGCCTTCGTTGACATATCCGACCAGTTTGTGGAGGAGACGACTGTACGTGACTACGAAGAGAGGTCAATACCCAACCTTGATGACGAAGAAGAGCCAATCATTGAGCTTTTCGCAGCTGACGAGCCACACGCACCTACTCCACCCGCATTAGAGCTTAAAGAATTACCCCGCCATCTCAAGTACGTCTTCCTAGATGACGAGAAGCAAAAGCCGGTTATCATCTTTGCCGAGCTTAACCGGGACGAGGAGAATGAGCTAATTGAGGTGCTAAAGAAGAATCAGAAAGCTATTGGGTGGAGCCTCGGAGATATAAAAGGCATCAGCCCCTCCACATGCATGCATCGAATCATCTTAGAGGAAGGTGCCAAGCCATTTCGGGATAGCCAGCGGCGGCTCAACACAAATATGATGGAAGTAGTGAAGAAGGAGGTGCTCAAGCTCTATTCAGAAGGGCTCATTTACCCTGTGGCGGACAGCGAGTGGGTCAGCCCCATACATGTAGTTTCGAAGAAAGGGGGTATCACGGTGATCGAAAACGAGAAGAAGGAGATGGTCCCCACTCGAATCACTACCGGGTGGAGAATGTGCATAGATTACCGGCGCCTCAATGCCGTGACGAAAAAAGATCACTTCCCGTTACCATTCATCGATCAAATTCTCGACCGTCTCTCGGGCCACCAGTTCTACTGCTTTTTAGACGGACTCTCCGGCTACTACCAAGTAGCCATAGCGCCAGAGGACCAGCCTAAGACGACCTTCACGTGCCCATTCGGCACCTTTGCTTTCAGGCGGATGCCTTTCGGCCTATGCAATGCACCCGGGACCTTCCAAAGGTGCATGTTCTCCATTTTCTCCGATATGCTTGAGGATTGCCTGCAGGTATTTATGGATGACTTTTCTATTTTTGGTACTTCATTTTCTAATTGTCTCCATAATTTATCTCGTGTGCTTGAAAGATGTATTGAATCTAATTTGACCTTGAGTTGGGAGAAAAGTCATTTTATGGTGACTAGTGGAGTTGTGTTAGGCCATGTGGTGTCTAATCGTGGCATTGAGGTTGATAAAGCAAAAATCGATGTGATTGAAAAACTCCCCCCTCTTGTGAATGTTAAGGGAGTTAGAAGTTTTTTGGGTCATGCTGGCTTTTATAGGAGATTTATTAAAGATTTTTCGAAAATCAGCCAGCCCTTGTGTCACTTGCTTGCTAATGATGTGCCTTTCGTGTTTGATGATGCATGTGTAGAGGCTTTTGCTAAATTGAAAGATAAGCTTGTGACTGCTCCTATTGTGATTGCACCTAATTGATCTTTACCATTTGAGATTATGTGTGATGCATCGAATCTTGCTGTGGGGGCCGTTTTGGGTCAACGAGTTGATAAATTGCTTCGTGTGATTTATTATGCTAGTTTGACTCTCAATGGTGCCCAATTGAATTATACTACCACTGAGAAAGAACTTTTAGCTGTTGTGTTTTCTCTTGAAAAATTTAGGTCTTATATCTTAGGATCTAAAGTAATTGTGCATTCCGACCATGCAGCCCTTAGGTATCTTTTGAGTAAAACTCAATCGAAACCTAGGCTTATCCGGTGGATTCTTCTTTTGCAAGAGTTTGATGTAGAGATTAGGGATAGAAAAGGATGTGAAAATGTTGTTGCTGATCATTTGTCTCGTATTGTTCCTTCTGAACCTTCACTTGCATTGCATGAGCATGTTGGTATAAATGATGACTTTCCATATGAGCATGCGAGTGAAGTGACTAATGTCCCTTGGTATGCTGATATTGTCAATTACTTGTCAGATGGTGTCTTGTTGTCTAACCTCTCTTCCCAAGAGAGAAAACGTTTTGTGTTGTTATGTAGGAGTTACTTTTGGGATGACCCACTCCTCTTCAAGGCGGGAAAGGATGAGATTCTTCGGAGGTGTGTGCCCGAAGAAGAGCAATTGGATGTCCTCACGTTCTGCCACGAGCTTAACTGTGGAGGACATTTTGGAGGACGTAAGACCGCCTTTAAAGTCCTCCAATCAGGTTTATTCTGGCCAACTCTTTTTAAGGATGCTCATAATTTTTGTAAATCATGTGACCGATGTGAAAGAACTGGGAACATTTGTGCTAGAAATGAAATGCCCCTATCGAACAATTTGCAAGTTGAGATTTTTGATGTTTGGGGCATTGATTTCATGGGACCGTTTCCCAAGTCTTTTGGCTTCGAATATATCCTCCTTGCTGTAGATTACGTGTCCAAGTGGGTCGAGGCTATCCCCACACGGACATGTGATGCTAATGTCGTTATTAAGTTTTTGCGAGGAAATATCTTGAGCAGGTTTGGATTTCCTCGTACCATTGTGAGCGATGGGGGTAAACATTTCTGTAACCGGATTTTTGAGAAGTTGATGAAGAAATACGGAATTTCGCATAAGGTGGCCACCCCATACCATCCGCAGACTTCGGGGCAAGCAGAAACGAGCAACAAGCAGATTAAGATTATTCTTGAGAAGACGGTGAATTCGTCTAGGAAGGACTGGTCGAGCAGGCTCGATGATGCACTCTGGGCCCAAAGGACGGAATACAAGGGAGTATTGGGGATGAGCCCGTTCCGGCTCGTCTACGGGAAATCATGCCATTTGCCGGTTGAGATCGAACACAAGGCCTTCTGGGCAATCAAAAAGATGAATTTTGATCTTGATACTGCCGGGCGAGAGAAGATGCTGCAACTCTCGGAATAAGAAGAGTGGAGAAATGAAGCCTATGAGAATTCTAAAATCTACAAGGAGAAGACAAAAAGGCTTCATGATGCCACTCTTGTTCGGAAGAACCTCGAGCCCGGAATGAAGGTACTCCTCTTTAATTCTCGCCTTCGTCTTTTTCCCGGGAAGCTCAAGTCACGTTGGAGTGGACCGTATATCGTTGATGAAGTGTTGTCATTTGGAGCCGTTCGTTTGCGTAATCCGGCAAACAACGATGTATTCTTGGTTAACGGGCAGAGAGTGAAGCCATATGTTGATTGCGAGTTCGGGAAGAGACATGTCGAGACCGTTAGTCTCGGCGACCCTATCTATGCGTGATCAAGAAATTATGCCGCGCTTCCGGCATTAAATCGAGTATCCTTGTACTGCGGTGTATTTATTTTGTTTTCTTTTATATATATATATAAAAAAAAAAAAATTTGTCGCCGCGGGCCGCGGGGCTTTCTTAGTCGCGGCCGCGGCGACCATTTTCATGGGTCTAGATACCATTTTCTGCAGGTAAATTTCGCGGCCTCGGATTTCTCCCGCGACCGCGGAGTAGGGTCGCGGCCGCGGCGACATTTTTTTTGGTCGAGGAGTTGGCAGTCCTGCGTGCGAAAGTTCGCGGCCCCGGAGCAATCTCGCGACCGCGGAGTCGGGTCGCGGCCGCGAGAAATTTACTCGCCGCGGCCGCGGCGATGTTTCGATTGCCATTCCTCAATTTCTGCACCTGAAAGTCCGCGGCCGCGGGGGAAGGTCGCGGCTGCGACGACCTCGACGCCTCGTTTTAAATCCCTTGCTGCACTTTGAACGCTCACTTTCACCTCTCTCACTTTGGAACGATTTTGCACGGCGATCTCCTTCTCCAGCTTCGATCCCTTACCAATCCCTCACGAATTTCGGAAAGTGGTCGTCCACATCACGAGCTTTACCTTCGAGATTTTTGCACGGCACTTTTCGGGCTCTTTCAAGTTGTCTCCGGGAACCCCTAGCGCCTCCTACAACCCAAACCATCACCGTCGCCATAGTCTCTCCGGCGAATCTCTCCGACCATCTCCTCCTCAGTCATCCGGCGGCCCACGACCACGAGCACCGGCGGTTCATATTCCGTCCGCATTTGTCATTCCTACCTTGCTCGTGGATTGTTCGTTTCGGGTTCGAATTCGCGCGAAAAGATACCGATAGCTTCCTATACTTTGCATTTGGTTATTGTTGAGGCGTGAGGAGGCCAACTCCGGGATCGAGCCATTTCAAATTGTTCCCAAGTTTTTAGTTCGAAGTTCCGCACGCCAAGTGTTCGACATATTGCCCGATAGACCGTTCAAATGGGCAAGAATCCGTTTCGTCCCACCAAGAAGAAAACCACTCAAGAACCGCCTAGGAAGCGTCAAGCGGGCGAATCCTCCTCTCGAGATGCCCCTCCGGAAGAGGACCGAAATGACCTTTCGGACCAATACGGCACTCTGTTCCCGATTTATTCTCGGAAGGAGGGCGAGATTTATGCCCGTCTCTCGCAAAAGGAGGTCGTGAGACTGAAGGCGGTGGACTGGGACCTCTTGAACAATTAGGTATTCTGGAAGACGTGATGAAAAACCTCAAGGTTTTGAATCTCACCGACTACGCCAAAATAGAGGAGAGCTCGCATCGAACCCTCATGCTTGAGTTCTTCAGCACATTCGTTCTCGCCGATGGGAACGAGTACTTCACTTGTCGACTTAAGGGGAAGGACCTCATGGTGGATAATGCGGTGATGAAGGACGTGTGCGGTTTCAATTTCTCCGGTACACGAAGCAAGGCCCTCGACTTCGACGCCAAGAAGAGTTGGGCCGAACTCTCCCCACATACGACTTGGGATTCTGCCGGCATGTCCAACGGGCTTATCGAAGACCTGGCCACTGCCGTTGTGCATAGGTTCATCTGCTACAACGTTACCGGCAAAAAGGAGGCGAATAAAGTCAGTGAAGTCGAACTTTTCCTCCTATGGGCGATGCGAGCAGGAGTGCGGGTGTGTTCGATGACATTCCTACAGAACTCCTTACAGGAGATTGCCCTCACTCGGCGTGGACTACCGGCACTTGGGCACTTTGTTACCGCACTCGCGAACCATTTCGACATCACCCCAGAAGCCTACCGTTTACCTGGTGAGATAGCGCTTCAGGAGCGGTCTGAGATGCGATGTCTCAACTACAACGAGCTCAAGCAGGCCGACCTTATTCGGAACCAGACTACGGCTAAGGAGTACACAAAGCGCACCGCCTACGACACCTATTTCAAAAAGCTCCAGCAGGGTCAGCCTAATTCCGATCCGGCAGGGTCGTCTCGGCAACCGACGGAAGGAGACGAGCATGAGCAGATGAATATTGACGAGGACTATTTACTTCCGCCTCCACCCGCGTGGACACCGGCTTCGAACCCTCACCCAGAGATTCCTCCACAGCAGCCACCGGAATGGTGGACCGCGTTTCAGACTCAGTATACCGCCGACATCCGCTCCATCCATGATCGCTTCGATGCCCAGGACAACCGATGGACCAATCTCGAGCACCGACAGACCACACAGTGGACCAACTGGGAGACTCAGCAGAAGGATCGGTGGGACCATTGGGAGACCCAGCAGCAGACCCACTGGACTCATATGGGCACGCACTTCGATGGCTTCTCTGACGGTCTCCGATCCATTCGCGAGCGACAGGACCAGCAGGATGCTCGGATGGACGGTTGGGATCACCGATTCACTGAGTGGGACACCCGTTGGGGTTCGGGAGCCGGTCAGCCTCAACCGCCACCATCACCTCTGGATGCACAGTGACTTGTCACTGTGCTTTGTATGTTCCCTTTTTTTCCCTTTCTCTTTTTATTTGTGTATAGCTTCTTTGTTTTTGTTTTTGCGTTGATCTGTTCTTTGGTCTAGCTCTCCTTCACCGCGATTCGACAATGGGGACATTGTCTGATTTTAAGTGTGGAGGAGTTTTACATGCTTATGTGACTATGTGATGGATCAGGTCTAGATTTTCTTCTCCTTAGGGTTATGTTTATTTTTATATTCTTTTCTTTTGCGTGGACCAGTCTAGTTTAGGTTTATTTGTTATGAGCTTGGACTTTGGTATATTGTAAGCCTAGTTGATGATTAGTTGATTGAGTTAGGAAGTTGTGATGATGAGAATGAGTGGCACATTTTGATGAATTGGCTTGGTTGTTCTGTTGACATTTATTTTACCTTGTGAGGCTTTGAGCCACATTCATTTCTTTTCTTGTGAGTTATTGGTCGGAATCGTTGTCAATTAGAATTTGCCTTGAGTCTGCTATGAAATGAAATAACTGGATTTGTGAACGTGAATATAATTGAGGCATTCGTTGTATTTCCCTTCCCTTTTCTTTTTCTGAAAATAATGTCGCTAGTCACCCCTTTTGAGCCTTATTGATTTTCTTTCTCTTACCTCGTGACGATGATATTGTGGAGTTACGTGTGTGGATTGGGAGGTGATTTGCGTTGGTATATAAAAAAGGAGAGAGAAACCGAATGGATTACGTTAAAATATCCTAAGGCTCTCTCACACACACAAAAAAAGGGGGAGAAACCGAATGGATTACGAAATATCCTAAGGTTCTCGTAAAAAAAAAAGCAAATGTATAAAAAATGGAAATGTCGAATAAGTGGGTAGTAGGTTGACTTGGAGTAGTGGGAGGAACCGGTTGGTGTCAGCAACCGGAGGAGTTCATGATTACAGTTATCTGATTGAGTTGAGTTGATTTTTATTTAGCCAATTAGCCTATATTTATCCTACCAGGTCCAAAGAGCCTACGTTACAACCCTTAAAGTCCTCTTGATTCATTGTTTCACGAATTTGATTGTTTTATAGTAGGAGTTAGACGATAGGCAAATTTACGATTGATTCGATTGTTGACCAATTTGAGTGTACCCAGTGATATTTGAGAAATAAATTGAGTGAGGCACAAATGATACACTTCTGTACTCGAGAGTTGATGTCATTCACAATGGCCAAGCTAATAGTTGAGGTGTGTGCTTGTGATCATTTGAATTCTTCTTGGCTTAATTGATTGATTTGAGATTGGTCTTGCTTGAACCGTTGTCCTTGCTCGTTGTTTGTTTTTCTTTCCTTTTCTTTTCTTTTTGTTCGGGACGAACAAAGGTTTTAGTGTGGGGGAGTTGTTCGTTCCACTTTTGTCATGTTTTTCTTCTTTATTTCATGCTTGTTTTTCCCCTACTTAGGTATTTTTCTTTGGTTTTTGATCCGTTTCGAGTCGTTTCGTGCATTTCCTTTGTTTTAGTGGTTTTTGGTCTTTTTGTTCGTTTTTCCCGGTTTTCCGTATTTCTTGTCGGTGGTGATGTGCAGGTTTGGTGACTCGGTGCATGGCCATGCGAGGTTTACCGTCTAGATGGATGAGTTGGGGTCGTATTGGAGAAGACGGGAGTAAATTCCGAGTCCGGACGTGAGAAGACGAACCCAAAAACCGACGTGCAGAAATCCTTTGCCGCGGCCGCGGAGAAGAGGAAGTCGCGGCCGTGAGATACACAAAAGTTCCAATTTCTAGCTCGGGGAGGTCGCGGCCGCGGAGACGGTCGCGGCCGCGAGATGTTCTTCGCCGCGGCCGCGGAGGGCTAAGTCGCGACCGCGGAGGTCGCGACAGCAGTATTTTTATGTTGCGATTTTTGTTCAGTTTTTCATTATCTTTTCACCTAGGTTTAGACTCTCTCTCGTTTTTATTCACTCCAAAACAGATTTTCTCTTAGTTTTGATTAGGATTTGATCTTGGATTGTGAAAACACCAAGATTAAGCTTGTGGATTCGGTTATTCGTGTATTCAACATTGGATTCCTTAATCGTAAGCTTTCATTTCGTTTTCTTATTGATTGAATGGCTTTGATTATTGTATTTGTTGGAGTTGAATGCATTATGAGTAGCTAAATCCTTTAGCTAGGGTTAGGGGAAGATCGTTCTGGGTTGATTTCGTTTATATGCATGATAATTGCTCAATCCTCTCGAGTTGTGCTTAGCCTAGGGTTTTGATGATTGATCACCATCTTAATCTATTTAATCGATTTCAAAATTGAAAAGGGAGAAATCGTTCGATCTAGGCTCGTTAGGAACAAGCTTGTTCGTAATAATATTGCTTATGTGTTGATTGTTTCTAGAATCACTCATTAATGCCTATCCTCTTGTTACGAAGAGTTATTGAGGATAGACCTCTAGATGAGTAGTTTAGCGAGGCATTTAACCGAGCTCTTGACTACTCGTTAAGTGTATTGAGAACCGGAATTGATCGACCCTGATACCCTAGCTCCTTTATCATAAATTAAGTTTGAGTATTGAGTTGCGAACTCGTGATTCCTAATCTTGTCTAGCCTTTTTAATTACTTGCTTTTCAATTAGTAGTCGATAAATAAAATCTCAAAACTTGATTTAGAATGTTTAGGATTTTCACTCCTTTTATTTTCCATTTTTGTGTTTGAATAATCGTACAAAATAATCCGGCTGACCTTCCTCGAGAGACACGACCCGGTGTCGAATCTTTTGATTTAACTCCGGTAAAAATTATTACAATAAGCTAAGCATATCAAATTCAACACACCAAAACATCTCTTCTAAATCAACCATTTTCATGAATTAATTCAAAGAGAAAAAAAACTTACATTTTATTCAATCCAAGTGTGGAACCTTCATACAAAGCTTGAATCTAAAATGCAAAGAAGAAAAAGAAGAAGAAAAATAGAAAATAAAGGTGAAGAGAAGAAGAAAAATGAAGAAGAAGAAGAAGAAGAAGAAGAAGAAGGAAGGGAAAAAGAAAGGAGGCTTGGGCTGCTGGCTCTCTATCGACCTCGTGGTGCGCGGCGCGGCGCAGTGCGGCGCCTGGGCAGCTCGCCCTTCTTCGTGTCTCGGGGTCATTTGGGCTTGTTCGAACTCGGAATTGAGTTCTGTTTATTTCTGCGTGACGTCGACGAACCCTTCTAATTAATTAAGTTAACCCGGTCCATTTATCATTAAAAATAAATTCTCCCAAAGCTTTCGAACTGCAGACTGATATAGGATATTATACTAGACCAGTCTTAATGGATAAAAAGGGGATATATTGGAGAACAAGCCCACATGGCTAGGACACGTGGCATGATGCTATTGGACAAGTCCAACTTGGGCCATAAGGTACATTCCCCCTATAAAAGGGGGCTAAGGTATTCCATTCTCTCATGCTCTCTATACTCATAATTATACTCTGGGGATTTGGAGTGATACTGACTTGAGCGTCGGAGACCCGACGCCGGGACCCCTCCCGGCGTTGGGTTCTTGCAGGTTCGGTGGCTGTTCGAGTTGAAGGAGCCGGGTGAAATCTTATTCACTTCATTGGCGCCGTCTGTGGGACCCGTTAAAAAAGTCAAACGGTGTTCCGATCGAAAAATTACGAAAATCCTCTTTCAACTCTGCTGGCCGACATGCTCCGATCGAAAAATTCTTTACGTCATTGGATAGATCTCTTTGAGGTGAATCTCCCCTTAAAATTTCATCCGAAAATTCCAGCGGGAAGATCGTCAATTTTGTGGTCAACGTTTCCAGATCTATCAAAATTTGGTCAAAATCAAACATTCAAATGCATTTTCCCGATGATCCGTGAGGGGTATGGGAAATCCGAGGGTACCACCGGAATCCTCTCGACGAGGAGAATCAACGAAGCTTGGCATTCGCCGGACGCCGCCGCCGGAAGCCACCGGCCGCCGCCGCCGTCACCACCGGCCACCGCAAAAAATCGTTCGATCTGAAAAATTCTTACACCATTGCGAAGCTCTCCTCGTGCTTGGCCTACCCTTAAAATTTCGAGCATAAATTCCTCCGGGAAGGCCGTCAATTTGCCGGTCAAACTTCGTGGATCTAAGAACAAATTGGTCAAATTCGGTCATCTCCTCAATATTCCCGTCGATTTCCGGCAAACCGCTTCAATCCGATGGCACCACCGGAATAGTCTCGTCGAGGCGCCCATGCGGCTGGTCGCCTTCGCCGGAGCCGACGACCTTTTTTCCTGCGGCATTTCTCCGGCGAAACCGCGGCCGCTGCTCCCTGTCCAGCTGACCCGATGCTCGGTCCACCAGCCTTAAGCCCAGCGAGGTGGCCCGTGCGCCGCAGCCCAACGAGGAGGCCCGCGTCCTACAGCCCATGAGAAGCTAGATAAGCATGGCCCAGTTCACACGGCCCAGTAAGTCTGCCTCGCGGTGAGGCCCAACAATGGCACCCGCAGCCCAGCGAGGAGAGGAAATATTCGCGGGCCGTATCCAGCCCGCTTGCGGTCCGCGTCCCGCACTCCCGCGCCCAGCCCGCGTGTGGCCCGCGTATCAGTCACCCCAACCCGCGTTTGGCCCAAGTGCGGCCCGTGTTCATGTCCACCCTCAACCAGGCCCATTTTTCCGGCCCAACAGCGGGATTCCGCGGCCCAGCGCCATTTTGTCGCGGCCCAGCAGCCCCAATACGGTCCAGTGCATAAGAATAGCCCCATTTTGTGCTCAAAACTTATTCGGGATGATTCGACGCGGACGGGAAGGTAATTCGAGATATAATTCTCGTGGTGAAGGTATATGATTCCTTTAAATAATGGACTTGAAGATTTTTAAATTGGTGAAAAGTGGAGAAATTATTTGAAGGGTGGACTAATTTATTCGTGGAGAATATATTTGATTTATTCGTGCAACATTATTTGACTTATACGTAAAGTTTATTGGCTGTACTCGAGATATTATGTAATTTATTCGTGGTGATATTCGACTCGTTCGAGGAGAATTATTTGATTTGCTCGAAAGATTATGTGATATATTCGTGGTGATATTCGACTTGTTCAAGGAGAATATTTGATATATTCCTGGAGTTTATTTGATTTATTCGTAGAGAGTATATTCGATCTACTCGAGCAAAATTATTTGATTTATCCGTGGAGCCTATTTGGTCTATTGGGGGAGTATTATTGGATTTATTTGTGGAGCATTATTTGATTTATTCGAGGAGATTATGTGATTTATTCGTCGATATTTTTGATTTGGTCGAGGAGATATTATTTGGAGTATTCGTGGAGAATTATGTGATTTATTTCTGGAGGTATTCGATTTGATCGTGAAATTATTTGATTTGCTCGTGGTGATATTGTTTGACTTACTTGCGAAGATATTGTTTGATTTATCCACGGAAAAATTATTTGATTGAAAATAAATGCGGGTCGTAATGTCGAGTTGAAGATATTTAGCGATTGCTTTATCGTGTGCTTGGTGCGTTTATCGATGGGCTCGAGGAATGGATTAAAATTATAAAACTTGATATTTGATATATTCGGAGCCTCTCATTTGGATTTTCATGAGAAAATGTGGAATTTTGTTCGAATTGATTATTCATAATTTTTAAGCATGTCATTGCTCGAGCATGTCTTAAATCGAGGAGATGGTGCTGACTGAATTTGATTTCTTGTTTTTCTTGCGTGGAGAATTGCAAAAATGGATGATGTGAATATAATATGGATAATGATCTCTTTGAATTCTTGTCGAGGAAACAACGAAATAACTCGAGTCTCAACAAGCTATGGCGGACCAGCTGTGGAGCTTCGAGGACACGATGAGCGAGCACGAAGCCATCAAAGCAGGGTGATAAGGAGAGACGAGTCTGGATGGTGCTGATTGCAGGTGGCAATTTCAGAGGCATAAATCGTTCTCTTTTGGAGAGGTAAGATAATTGGGAGTGACATTCTCGACTTTCAGGTATAAAATTAACCCCAACTCTTATGAGTGATCAAGTTCGACTGATTCAATATAAAGAAACATTGAGTCTCTTAGCATTCTTTTTTGGAGTAATGTTCATTATTTGAATATTCTGGGCGAAATATTGCTGAGATTGTGGTGTATGTGGATATGTTTGGAATTATTATTTGGGTGACTAACTAAATGCAGAAAATGAGGTGTACGTGGAGCCTAAACAAAATCTGACATGACTAAGGCTTTCGGGCTGGCCAGTCTTGAGTCGTCATGACTAAGGAGCTCGGTATGGAGAATAATTCATTCGAATTTTGTTTGGTGCATTCCTTTAATGATTTTTCGTAGTTGCGGAGTATGATTTGTTGTAACTCTCTATTGAATTCATGGCTTTGTGATATTCTGGTCGACTGTACATTTGAGTGGATGTTTATGCGATTTCATACTGTGGTAAAGACTTTCATGTACATGGAGGTGTGGTGTAAACGAATGTGGACCAATGTGATTGCTTTGATTTATTCGTCTTTTGTTATTATTGCTATCGGGATTGCAAATCGGATGATGTAGATAAAACGCAACTAATTGAATCTGATGAATTATTGCGGAGAAAGATGCATGAGCAGGTGAACTGGATATTGATTAAGGTGAGGAGTGTAAAGCATGGAGCAAACAACAACTCAGGTCGTCGTGTTCAGACAGGAAAGGAGGTCGACAAAAAATACTTGATTTTGTTTATTTTTATATCTTGTTCGATATAACTATGCATCTGATGGGACAAACGAGAATGATCAATTACTATTCTATCTCGTGGTGTTTGGTATGTTTTCTTGTCGACCTCAGTGGCAGGTCGAAGTGTTCGAAGACCACTCCTTCGAGGGTGGACATGTGTTCGAAGACCAAAATCCACCATGACTAAGGCCTCCGGGCTGGGTGGTCACATGTAACGACCACTCCTTCGAGGGTGGACATGTGTTCGAAGACCAAAATCCACCATGACTAAGGCCTCCGGGCTGGGTGGTCACATGTAACGACCACTCCTTCGAGGGTGG
>BKCP01007070.1:1906883-1934825 GCA_008636005.1 Striga asiatica | reverse complement strand
CTCGATTTTCGACCTCAGTGGTCGATCAACTTTCGGTGTTCGACCCCAGTAGCGGGTCTCTCGATTTTCGACCTCAGTGGTCGATCAACTTTCGGTGTTCGACCCCAGTAGCGGGTCTCTCGATTTTCGACCTCAGTGGTCGATCAACTTTCGGTGTTCGACCCCAGTAGCGGGTCTCTCGATTTTCGACCTCAGTGGTCGATCAACTTTCGGTGTTCGACCCCAGTAGCGGGTCTCTCGATTTTCGACCTCAGTGGTCGATCAACTTTCGGTGTTCGACCCCAGTAGCGGGTCTCTCGATTTTCGACCTCAGTGGTCGATCAACTTTCGGTGTTCGACCCCAGTAGCGGGTCTCTCGATTTTCGACCTCAGTGGTCGATCAACTTTCGGTGTTCGACCCCAGTAGCGGGTCTCTCGATTTTCGACCTCAGTGGTCGATCAACTTTCGGTGTTCGACCCCAGTGGCGGGTCTCTCGATTTTCGATCTCAGTGGTCGATCAACTTTCGGTGTTCGACCCCAATGGCGGGTCTCTCGATTTTTGACCTTAGTGGTCGATCAGCTTTCGGTGCTCGACCCCAGTGGCGGGTCTTTCGGTTTTTTACCTTAGTGGTCATTCGGTGTTCATTTGGGGTCCCGATGCTCATTTGGAGATTTGGTGACTATTTGGTGGTCGATGATTTATTCAAATTACAACCTCAGCAGTAGGTTGACGGAAACAGCTCGAAGAGGAATTCCACTCTTAGATCGAGTCATTCAGACTCGACCAGAGTGTGGGGGGACTAGATGATATAGGATATTATACTTGACCAGTCTTAAAGGATAAAAAGGGGATATATTGGAGAACAAGCCCACACATGGCTAGGACACGTGGCATGATGCTATTGGACAAGCCCAACTTGGGCCATAAGGTACATTCCCCCTATAAAAGGGGGCTAAGATATCCCATTCTCTCATGCTCTCTACACTAATAATTATACTCTGGGGATTTGGAGTGATACTGACTTGAGCGTCGGAGGCCCGACGCCGGGACCCCTCCCGGCGTTGGGTTCTTGCAGGTTCGGTGGCCGTTCGAGTTGAAGGAGCCGGGTGAAATCTTATTCACTTCACAGACCATAAACAAAGAAAAACCGAAAAAACATACGAAAAACACATAGAAAATCAAAATAGAGCAAAACATGTAATAAACTACAAAACGAATTAAAAACCAACAAAAAGACCTAAAACGGGGAAAAAAAAGACAAAACAACAAAAAAAAATGCAAAAAAAATGGGACAAACAACTCCCCCACACTTAAACCTTTCTTCGTCCCGAACAAAAAGAAAAGAAAACACGACTCGAGCATGGATACGGTTTCAAATAAGAAGAGCCTCAAAATGTCTAACTCAATCAAGTCGAATTCCAACGACCGTACGACCATATGCCTCAAATATAAACTTGGCCTTGAAATGACAAACTCTCAAACACAGTAATATTAGTATATGCCTCACTCATTCTTTTACATGAATATATGATATGTTCGCTCAGATTGGTCGATATGCAAGTTTCAACATATGCTTGCCCAATCGTCTAAATTACTCGGAAACAATCAAAGCTCAAGACTTGCGAATCAAGAGGACTTCACGAGTTGTAATGTGGGCTTAAGGTAAAGGTACGAGTATATATGTACAAGAAGCTCAAATAAACAATCAAAGACTTTGTGTAATAACCTACTCAAATGTCCGCTACTCATTCGAAATCAACACGATAACACATCCAACACCAACTCCACAAACAACACCTAACAACTTTAATCAAGTTACAACTTCATTACTTGACCCTTTTTCACTTTTTTTTTTTTAATTTAGGGATTTTGCCTTTTTCCTAACAAGATCGAGAGGTAAGGACTTCTCCCCCTTGTAAATGGAGTAGAATCCTTTTCGTTCGTCTTTGCGAGTTCTCATGTTTTTTTCTCATTTTTCATTTTCCATTTTTTGATTTTTTTTTTTTGTTTTCTTTTTTTTGCCAAACAATAAGATGCAACTCAACTTTCACCTAATTCAACAACGACTCCGTCTTTACCAATCATCACACAGAACAGTCAACAAGGTACATTATATGTATGACTGACAAGAAACGGCTCAAGGCTCAAACAGGTTACTAGGGAAAAATCACTTTTAAGACCAAAGAACAAGGCAAAAATGAGCTAATCAAACAAAATGCCTCAATCACTTTCGCAATTTCAAACTCTAATCGATTCTTTTCAAACAAACTCAAGGCAAGTTCTAATCATTTATGAATATGACCAATATCCCACAAGAAGAAGAGTAAGGATCAAAACCCCACAAGGCAAATAAATGTCACTCACAATAATCAAGCAAATACCGAGGCAATGACCAATACGTTCGTCATCACAACTTCCCAATTTCATCAAACATTCATCAACAAATCATATAATCCACTAATACCACATGCTCAACAACACAAAAACCTAACAACTAGACCGGTCCACCATATAAGCATGCAGAGTCCGAATAAACTCCCCCACACTTAAAATGAGGCAATGTCCTCATTGCTTCAACGCAAAACAGGAAGTCAAATAATAGGACTTAGCAATTTCATATAACGAACCAATACTTGCAGCTAACACAAAAACACAACACTCAAAAGAAAAGACACGAAGCAAACTCACAAAGATAAAAAGAGAAAGGGTGTGCAAACCGAAGTAGCGTCGAGGGAACTAATCATCCACGTGCAAGCCTTTTGCCCATGCTCAACCCAGTCCTCGATACTTTCTGCCAAGAAAAACCACAAAAACTCCAAACTCCAATTATTCAAAGATAAGACAAAAAGCAAAAAGAAAATAACTAAGAAAGCAGTATCACTTGGGTTGCCTCCTAAGAAGCGCTTGTTTAACGTTATTAGCTTGACGAAACCTGTACACGAATCAACCGGGATCCAGAAAGAAATGACGATCGTACCACGCCTTCATATTTTTGAGTAGTGGTAGCATGGATAGTGTGGCAAGAAGGCAGACACGGTGGATCCGGGTGGCTATGCTCTGGATGAAACAGTTTTGGGCACGAGCAATCTCCAGTAACTGACATAGAGCTTTTCCCACCCGAGCTCTGTCGTCAAACTCCAGAACTATAAGCACATCTGTGGAGCAAGTTGAACTGAATCCTACCCACTTCATAACACAGTGCAACAGCCTCGAAGACGGATGCTCCAACTTGGAGGTGGGAGGAGAGACTTGAGAATCAAGCCCATGGATCTTCTCCTCTGCAATATCATCAACGTCTCGCTGTGGAGCTCATCATCATCTTCTTCGGCTTCACACATTTGCTTAAGAGTTCGAGCTTGAGCATGAAGCATAGGATGGGGATCGTCAACTTTTGCCTCGATTGAGCCAATATATGCTGTAAGAATCTCCATTTGTGCACTCAGTCGAGCACATCCGATCTCAGTCACCTCATCTCGAGTTGTTAGGGCAGATATGCGAGCAAGGATGAGGTCAAGTTTTTCATCGTACGTCAAAGAAGCCTCCCGAGGTTCATTCCTATGTGTAGATTCGCCGTGAGCAGTGGGCTCGGGAGAGAAATTATTAACTCGATCCTCTAAGGCTTGCACGCGCTCCACTAGGTTCTCAATTCTGGACTCCAGATTGCTCCTACGAGCCGCTTGGGATGCCAAAAGGGCGAGAGCCTGATCGAGCTTTGCATTGTACTCTGAGGAGTCCTCGAGTGACTCATATGATTGCTCGACCGGCACGAAATCCCACTACTCATAAGGATATGACCAACTCTGCCCATAGTCCCAAGAATCGTAGTATGGAGGTGACTAGTTCAGACGGGCACACCGGGTTGCCGTCTCTTCTTCTTGAGCTAACCGGGATGTTGCAAAAGCATATATTCGATCGAGCTTCTCGTTAAACTCGTGAGACTCATAATATTGCTCGACTGGGAAATGGTCCCAGTGCTGCTCGAAAGCATATGGATATGACTGGTAGTGGTACCCGGCGTGATAGCTTGGCTCGTTAACCCAAGGTTGAGTGTGCGGATAGGGGAACACACGGTTGTAGTTCATAATACCTGCACACCAAAACAGAACAACTACACTTAGCCACGAAAAGGAAGGGAAAAGAAGACAAAAACGAAAGCGAAGAGAAAAACAAAGATGCACAAAAGAAAGAACAAAAATATGAAAAACACAAACAAAGAGAAACACAGAAAATAAAATCAAATACCAAAACTAAATATCCTACTTGCCTTCCCCAGCAACGGCGCCAAATTTGTTGTTTACAAATTTTTATTTTACCGAGTACCGAATCGAAGGATTCGTTTTCCGGGTTGATCTCTAGTGGAAGGTGCTTCGGAATCTAGCTTTGATATCGATCACACACAAAAAGAAAAATAAATCCTAAACATTCTAATCAGATAGGGGAGGAATTAACTATCAACTAAGAAATAGCATAAAAACATAAATCCTAAAATACCAACTAGATAATAATAAAGAAACTAGGAAATCGGGGATAATTTATTCAAGTTCGCAACATAAAGCCAGACAATTGATCGTTCGGTTCGGAATTGACACTCTCGGCTAACATCTAGTGGTTCGCTCCCAATAACTCTTCGTAACAAGGGATTGAACATAGATGAGCAAGTTCGATCATACAATACCGGCCAATTATCCAATCCCAATAACTTTTCGTAACAAGGGAAAAGGCACCGACAAGCATGTATTTCAATCTAAAACCCATAGATTATTCAGTTACGAAATCATCTATCTCATGCGAGCCTAGGTCTACGACTTCTCCCCTTTCGGTTTTAAAAGTCGCTAATTCAATTAGAAGAGAACTAATCAGCTAACCATTTAGAATCAACAAAACCCTAACTCGACTAATCATCATTCAACCATTTCCAATTGCAAAATCGAAGTGTCACTCTTCGATTATATCAATCAATCAAACAAGATTTCATCGATTCCTAATTGAATCAACTCACATAAGCATGAACAAATCAAAGCCCGACAAATACAAATCAAACACGAACAATCATTCCCTATCCCTAGAAGTCGGATTTAGCTAAGCATATCAAATTCAACATACCAAAACATTTCTCATAAATCAACCATTTTCATGAATTAATTCAAAGAGAAAACAAATTTACAATTTATTCAATCCAAGTGTTGAACCTTCATACAAAGCTTGAATCCAAAATGCAAAGAAGAAGAAGAAGAAGAAAAATGGAAAAGAAAGGTAAAGAAAAGAAGAAAAATGAAGAAGAAGAAGAAGGATGGGAAGAAGAAATGAGTGTTCGTTTATTTTCTCTCGGCCTAGGGTTTTTACTCCCAAGAGGGGAGATTAATTTTCTGTCGAAGTCTCATGCCGATATATATAGGAGCAGGGTCCCACGGCGTGAAGATTTTGTGGCACGCTGTGAAGATCAAGGGTACCGCGGCACGGCAGGTGGTCACGGCGTGGCGCTGGAAGTTCTGCGTTCTGTCAAAGCGCGGCAGGTGGTGCGACGAAGCTTCACGGCGCGGCAGGGTCAGATGGCACGGCGCGGAGGGGCTTCACGGCGCGGAGGCTTGGGCTGCTGGCTCTCTGTCGACCGCCGCGCCACGCGCGCGGGTCCTGGGCAGCTCGCACTTCTTCGTGTCTCGGGCTCGTTCGAACTCGGAATTGAGTTTTGTTTTTTTCTTGTGTGACACCGACGAACCCTTCTAATTAATTAAGTTCACCAGTCCATTTATCATTGAAAATAAATCCTCCCGAAGCTTTCAACCTGCACACCATAAACGAAGAAAAACCAAAAAATAGAGCAAAACATGCAACTAACTACAAAACGAACTGAAAACCAACAAAAAGACCTAAAACAGGGGAAAAAGAAAGACAAAACAATAAGAAATGCAACAAAAATGGGACAAACATGCATTGAGAGGACATGATGAATCATCATCTTCAAAGAATCAAGGTAATCTTATTGAGCTTATAAAGCTTATGGGCAAAATGGATGTCAATGTTAAAAATGTTGTTTTAGAAAATGTGCCAGGAAATCTAAAGTATACATCATCGGATATTCAAAAAGATATTTTGCATATTTTAGCTGGGAGAGTGAGGAGAAAGATTCGTGAAGAAATTGGAAGTTCAAAGTTTTGTCTCTTAGTTGATGAAGCTAAAGACATATCAGACAAAGAACAAATGGCTATTGTCTTAAGGTTTGTTGATCGTGAAGGTTTCTTAAAAGAGCGATTCTTTGATATTGTGCACGTATCGGATACCACTGCATTGACACTTAAGAATGAGGTATCTAATGTGCTTGGTCGATACGAGTTGCGTATCAAAGATATTCGAGGTCAAGGATATGATGGAGCTAGCAATATGCGTGGATTGTGGAATGGTTTTACAAGCTCTTTTCATAAGGGACTCTCCACAAGCATATTATGTACATTATTTTGCACATAGACTTCAGTTGGTATTAGTGGCAGCGGCTGAAAAAGAGAGCTCCATTTGGCTATTTTTTTCAAAATTGACATCAGTTTGTAATCTCATTAAGGCATCGCCAAAACGTCATAGTGATTTACAATCCACTTAAGCTATTAAAGTTGCAAATATGGTAGCCCTCAGTATTCGTGACACGGGTACGGCGCCAAAAACTTGTTCGCTAATTATTTTCGCTATCCGCAAGTGTACGGCGTAGCTATAGGTAGTGGCGAGCAATGTCGTATTCCACAGAGATTGTAGTTAAATTAATTAAGTACTAAAATAATGACGATTAAATATTATCTAGACTAGTGAAATGATGATTATAAACTAAGATTTAAACTAAGAACTAACTTATCTAGAAATAAAAATAAAACACGATACAAACGATAGATTCTAGGCTAAGCGTTCCTTGTAATTAATTCATGAAACGTTTATATTCAAACAAACTTTATTTAATTTTACCAATCGTAGAGATAATCGCTAAATTGATTTCAAATCTTTCTCTTGAACAAGTTAAATCGTAGATATTAATTGTCATCTATCTCCTCTCGGTTTCAAGATGAACAACTAACACCCGTAAGTTCCTAGGATTTTTGTTCTCTCATAAGGTCCTATCAACCTCTCAGTCTGTTTATTCTCTTACGTTATAAATCGTTCAATTCTAGCAATCAATTATCTCCTCTCGATCTCAAGTCAATTACAAATATGCATTCATAGCAGCCGTCTACTCACACAATAATAATAAGCACAAGAAATTTATAAACGAAAGACAAACCGGAATGAAAGCAATAAAAACTAAATCATAAATCAATCCGAGTACTAACAAATCCTAGAATCTAAGATAAATCTAGCCTAGAAACATGATTTCAAAATATGAAAAATAAATATAAAAAATTGAGTTCGAAAGAGGAAAAGAAAAAGAAAGAAAAAACTTATTCGGCTCCGTCGATCATTTCTTCCCGGCTTTCTCCCTCAACTTGGTCGTGTTTTTAGCCTCCAAAACTCTCCAAAGATCTAAAAAATATGGCCAAGACTCCCCAAAATCGTGCCCTAGTGTCTCTTAAATAGTTGGGGTCGAGTCCTAGTCGAAATAGGTCGAAAAATCCCAAAAAATAGGAAAAATGCGTAAAATCCGTACAGGTCGCTCCCAGGGTCACACGAGTCGTGTGAAAAAATCGAGAGTTCATATCGCGACCCATCGGAACGATACGAGTCGTGTTTGTCTCCACACGACCCCTGTGAGTCTGGGCGTCCAACACAGCCCTTCAAACGTCATTTTCTTCCCTCTTCAAAGCTCCTGGTCGAGTTTCCGACGTCCAAGGTGGTCGGCAGGCGCCCCAGCTGTCGAAAGGCGTACAGATCGCCGGCCATGGCGAGTTCCCATTCTTGAAATTCCGGCCATTCTCGACAGCATCTTCATCCGCGCGAACTCGACGTCCAAGCTGCTTCTACGGCGAAATTCTTTCAGAGACGGTCCGAAATATGGTCTCCGGTGGCTGGGTAGTATCGTGGCGGCACGGTGATGGTGTGGACGCAGCTCATCAATGGCGGACTACATGTTGGTGCGTGAAAGTTGAAGGAGATGAAGACTTGATGGAAAAGACCACTTTACCCTCACTATATGGCTTTTGTTGGGCTGAATTTTACTAATCTTGTGGGCCTGAGCTGATTTAATGATATACAAGTTGGGCCAATAATGGATATGGGGCTGCCAATAATCTCCAAATAAGTCTTTTACTTGGCCAGTTCTAATGCAAGGCTCGCATTCTGTTTATGCCGTTTCTTACCGTTTTCGACTCCAAAAATTAAGTCGACCTATTTCCTGTCAAAACTCAAATAAAACACCTTCGTCATAGCTTAATAATATAATTAAAGAAATAATTTATTATATAATAATTAATTAAATAATAACTAATTATATACCAAACTACGACGAAACGAACACGTAAATCGCTATAAAATGCACGTAAATATGACGCATGTCAGGGTATAATTGCTCTCTTATTTTACTTTTTAATCACCATTGATTTGTGATCACATTGAATTTTTATTTGAGTTTTTTATTTGTTTTATGTGAAATAGGTACAGGACTTAACCAGACTACAACTTTGCAACGAGCTGGAAAAACACGTTGGAGTTCCCATTTTGAGTCCATTTGCAGTATGATAGATATGTATCGTTCTGTGATTATTGCGCTTGAGCATATGACGGAGGAAGCATCTTCTAATTCTATACGTGAGGAAGCTACTTGTGCTTTAATTGCGATGAGATCATTTGATTTCGTACTTATCTTATTTTTTATGCACAAGATTATGGCGATCACAGATTTGCTTTGTCAATCTTTGCAAGAGAAGTCTTTGGATATTTTAAACACAATGGATTTTGTGTCAACTACAAAATCGTCGCTTTGTACTCTTAGAGAAGAAGGCTTCGATACTCTTCTTAAATACGTGCATACATTTTGTGAAGAAAATGGCATTGAGATACTGGATATGGGTGCTTGTCATCGATCTTCTAGAGGACGTTTATGCCAACAGAAGTTACCCACAACAGTTGAACATCATTATCACTATGATGCTTTCAATGCGACGATAGATTTCAATTGGAAGAGCTTCGTAGCAGATTTAATGATGGAGCTATAGAACTTCTCCGACTTAGCTCTGCATTGGATCCTCGAGATAACTTTAAGTTGTTCAATGCCGATGATATTTATATTCTTGCCGATAAATTCTATCCAAATGATTTTAGTGGGAAAAAGCTACATTATTTGAGGAGTCAGTTAGAGCATTATAAGTTTGATGTTGTCAAGCATGAGAAGTTCCAAAATATTTCTACCATTTCTGATTTATGTCGACGGTTAGTAGAGACGAAGAAGGCAAGACATTACCATTTAATTGACAGAATGATTCGCCTCATTTTGACGCTTCCCGTTTCTACTGCAACATCCGAATGATCATTTTCAGCTATGAAACTTCTCAAAACTCCTCTTCGAAATAAGATGGAAGAAGACTTCTTGGCGAATTCTATGATCGTCTACATTGAAAGAGAGTTTACTTTGAAGATGGACACAGATTCGATAATTGATGAGTTTTATAATATGAAGAATCGGAGGGGGCATTTTAAATAAGTAATTTATTTTATTTTATTTTATTTTTTTGGAATAGTTGTAATGAACATGAATCATTTTATATGAGTTTTTTAATTAATATTTATTTTCTATTTTTCCTTTTGTAAATTTTACCACAAATCTTAAATCATTCTTATAATCGATCAGCCCAGGGTATTTTATTTTTCTCGCTACGCCCCTGGTGGAAGCCAAAAAGTTCTTTAAATTGGTTGAGGATGGAAAGCAAGAGGTGTATCCTGGGTGTAAAGCATTTTCAAAACTATCATTCATTATCCGATTGTACCTGTTCAAGTGTGTCCATGGGCTAACTAATGTGGCGTTTTATGAACTTTTGGAAATTATACAAGAACTTATTCCTAAAGCCAAGATGCCGAAATCTTTTAATGAAGCAAAGAAGTTAGTGAATGACTTAGGCCTTCAATATCAAGAGATTGATGCTTGTATGCTCTTTTGGAAGGAAAAAAAAGATGCCTCAACCTTCCATATTTGCCATACTTCAAGGTGGAAAACAACTGATAATGAACCTAAAAATGATGATAATCATCCGTCCAATGATACTTGTCGTATTCCAGCAAAAGTACTCTGGCACTTTCCCTTAAGACCTCGTCTTCAAAGGTGTATATATGTTCTGAGACGACTAATTATATGAGATGGCATGATGATAAAAGGAAAAAAGATGGGAATTTAAGACATCTCGCAGATGGAAAGACTTGAAAGAATTTTGATTCTCTGTATCCAGATTTTGCTAAAGAACCTTGTAATGTGCGACTAGTACTTGCAAGTGATGGATTTAATCCGTTTCGAACCATGAGCACCACGCACAGTACATGGCATGTTGTTTTAGTTAACTACAATTTACCGCTATGGTTATTTATGAAGTCAGAGTATTTAATAATGTCTTTAATAATCCAAAGGCCATTATCCCCAAGTAATGACATTGATGTTTATCTTCAACCTTTGATGGATGAATTAAAAGATATACGAGAGTGGGGTGCAGAGACATATATGTGTCAAAACGTCATACATTTCAGATGCATGTTGCTCTACAATCAACAACTAGTGACTTCCTTGGCTATGCTATGTTGTCTAGATGGAGCACAAGGGAAGTATGCATGCCCATTATGTCATTATGAAACATATCGCTTGTATTTGAACAAAAGCATAAAATCATGCTATATGGGTCATCGTAGATTTTTAGAAGCAAATCCTCCTTGACGCAAAGATAAGAAATCTTTCAATGGAGTAATTGAAAAAAGAGAGGCTAAAAAACCTTTAACAAGAACTGAGGTTTTATATTTGCTAAAAGATTTCAAAAATAAATTTAGAAAGATGTAGCCGAAAATAAGAATTGACGAATGTCTATGGAGAAAAAAATCAAGCCTTTTCACTTTGCCATATTGGGACTATCTTTCATCTCGCCAACACTTGGATCCTATGCATATAGAGAAAAATACCACTGATAGTGTGATCGGAACTTTGTTGGATATGCATGGAAAAACAAAGAACCATTATATGGCTCATTTAGACATGAAAGAAATGGGAATACGTTCATCATTACATCCTGTGAAGTCTGATAGCAACAAACGTTGCTTTTTGCCTAAGGCTTGCTTCTCAATGACTAAAAATGAGAAAACAATGTTCTGTGAAGTTTTAAAGAAAGCAAACTACCACAAGGTTGTGCATCGAATATTGGACGATGTGTGCAAATGAAAGAATTGAAGATATCATGCTACAAAAGTCATGATGTACATATTATGATGCAATATTTACTTCAAGTTGCAGTGAGGAAAACTTTGCCCAAGGATGTAGCTCTTGCTTTGATAAGATTAGGCGCATTTTTCAGAGGTATTTGCACTAAAGTTATCAATCCAAAAGATTTGAATCATTTGGAGGGTGAAATAGTTGAAATCCTTTGTACATTTGAAAATATATTTCCACCTTTATTTTTTTATATCATGCCACATTTGCCTATCCATTTAGTGGACGAAGTTCGGTCAAGTGGTCCTATAAGTAGTTGGTGGATGTTCTTCGTTGAGAGTTATCTTGCCAAGTTCAAATCATACGTTCGAAACCGTAGTCGTCTAGAGGGTTCTATTGTTGAAGGATATTTAGCGGAGGAGTGTCTGGTGTTCTGCTCGCGGTACTTGCATGTTGGAGAAAAAAAACGATCGAGAAGCATTCGCTCAAGCCACAAGAAAGTTGTTTCAAATGTTGAAATATCCCCTATATTTTGTCAAAATGGTTATCCTCTTGGGCGTAGAAAGAAGCAAAAGAAAGAGAAAGTATATCGTCTAGATTCTGAGTCCATAAAAAACTCTCAAAGGAGTACATATACAGCACAAGTCCATAACACTTCAATGGCTAGTTAGTGATGACACGATCTCAAATTTGCAAAAATTGGTGTAGTTGATGAAGATAAGGACTTCCAAAGCTCGGGTAATGATTATGTTGTTGAAGAATAAGTAAATGCTACTCGACTTGCCCACAGTATCAATGAGAACACCTAAATAACTGAAAAACAACCTGATTCGAGATGGTAAGCATTAAAAATTAGTTTAATATGTCTTTTACATTTAATCATTAGTCATTTAGTTCATTTGAAATGTTGGAGGAGATGCTAGTTGCATAACTCATATATGTATACACTATCATGAAATTTTCATACATTATTTGATCAAATATATTGAACTTTGTGTAGTTCTGTCAAAAGAGAAGCGAACTAGAGGACCAACTATAAGTAAATAAGTTAATCGTTGGAATCTAAATGATCGTCAGCCCATCTTCTTGAATGAAAAAAAGCGCCAGCCAGTTAGTCCTGATAAAGGCACTCTAATCAAATTAAGTCAGTTTTTGTGGTTCATTGGTTAGAGATTCTGTTCTTGCACCACTGAATTTTCTTGATTGGCGTCACGTTTCTAACAAAGATAAACTCTGGGAGTATATGAAGGTACCATTCTTTAAAATTTCAGAATTTTGGTGGTTCTCTGTACACGTTTTTTGTGTTTTTGGTTATATTTTGAATAGCACATTGTTAGAAGCACTACAATAGGTGTGGTAATTAATTCAAGAATTACTTTTCAGAAGAAATTCATTGTTTCGAATGAAGGGAAAGAATATGTGTTGTTTTCGATTGGTGCTCTGTGGCGTGCTCACAAATCTAGAATAAAAAAGAAGCACTACTTTGTGTGACAATGATGAAGATAGATGGAAAAGTCGACCAAGATCAATTCCAGATGCACATTTTAAGGAATTATTGAATTACTGGAATTTAGAGGAGGTTAAGGTATTTCTAGTAGTTTGCTATATTTACATATATAATTTGTTTAGGGAGAAATTAATTATAATGTTGTCTCATTACAGGAAAAAAGTGACAAGAATAAAAAGAACAGTGAAGCCCAAAAAGATTGACACACGATGGGTCCTATTTCATTCGCGATAAAACGACATGAGTTGGTAAAGAATTGTATACGCTTTTTATGTTCCCATTATATATATTTTTTTTAGTTTTCTATATAGCAAGTTTACTTATTATTACATTGTATGCTAATCAATAACTAAAATGTAAGTGTTTTTTAATGCTAAATTATTTTGTTACAGGAACAAGTTTAAAAAAGCCACCTTCTTTAGCAGCCATGTACATGGAAACTTGCAAAAGGAGTGATGGGAGAAAATACAAGACATCTTATGTAAGTTGTATTATACATGAATTCATATAATTATTTTTATACATTCTTTTAATATTTTCCATAATCAGGTGGAAAAACTACCAGAAGTTGGAAAATGCAAACTTTTGGGCAAACCTACCAAAAATGTAGAACAACCTCCTAAATTTGGTGTACAACTTATTTCTGATGAAATTCTACAGCCTTATAAATCTCAGATTGTGAAAGAAACAATAAAGGATGTGGTGAAATTATTAAAAGTTCAAATTTCCCCTGACATATTGGTCTCAATAACGTCATCACTCAATTATCGCCAGACTCTTGAAGGCACCAATGAAAAAGAATTACTGGAGGTAAAATCTTTAGTGGTTTAATCATACACTTGGATTCTTGAGTTTGATATATATATTTTTGTTGTAGAAATAATTGTTCGAATATTTTATTTCAAGATGGCTAATAGTTTGTATAGAAACAATACTCATTTTCAATCATATGACGGATATGATAGTTTGGTTTAGTTACTCATTGGCAATCATATGATAGATATGATAGTTTGGTTTGGTTGCTTATTTTCTGATATTAAAATTTGGTTTTAGGATTGTTTGATCTTGTGGAACGAATCAATAACTATATAAAGAGAATCCCTGATAAGCTTTTAGTTATAGTTCGTTCTTTCTTATAATTTATTCACGTTGGCATGACCAAAGTTAATCTTTCCATACTTTCTCGGTTGCATACGACTATATGTTATAAGCATAATTTCTAAGGATCTTTCTATCGCATTTTAAAATATGGATTTAATATTGATTATATCATATAAATGAATGTCTTTTTTCAGGACGATAATAGTGGAGCGAACTCACAATCTATCCCACTTCAACTTGATAATGACTGCATTGAAGGAAGAGAGCTAAGAAGTGAGGGTGACGATTTAGGGTGCTAAACTTATTATTATTTTGTTGAACCATGTTTAGAGATGTTCGTACTTTTGGTATATATTTTGGTTATAATTTCAGTTAATGTTTTGCGTTTGATGCATGATTTTTATAAGTAATAGCTAAAAACTTTTCATAAAATTAGATTGCAGGTGATGTATTATTATCAAATACGTACTATGGATATTTTGTAGAACAATTTGTATATGAATGATAAAAAGTTACACATGGGGGAATTTAAAGTGTTGGATAATAATTAAAAAATATGCCACGTACCATTAACTAAATGAATACGAAACCATCAAATTTGTTACCAAAAAATCATAATTAATAAAAAATATGTGTTACTACATGTAACATTGCAAAGTGTTACATAATTACGTAAAAGTATTACAGTAAAAACATGAAAAGTGATGCATGAAAATGTTACTCCCTCTGTTTTTTTTTTAGATGTCATTGTAGGATGTCAAATTCTTTGCAAATTAGTTGTCGTTGGAAATATTATATTCATTCTTACAATTTTATTGTCTTTAACAAACTTTATCTCTTATCATTATCTTTAAAAACCATCCATTAATAATTGAAAAACTAAATTTAATAAGATTAAAATATAAGATTATTACACAACCCATTAAAATTGTAATTTATAAGTTTTAAATTAAAACGACATCTAAAAAGAAACAGAGGGAGTATCATTTAAAAAATGCTACTGAAAAAATGTTACATTCCAATCAAAAGTGTGACGGAATAAATGTTACATTTGATAAAAAAAAAAGTGCTACATAAACAATTATAGATAGCATTTAACAAATATGATTTCAAGTGTTACATTAGAGTATACAATGTAACACATATTAAGTGCAACCAAAAACTACTATAAGTGTTATCATAGATAATAGGTAGCACATTTAGTAGTTCGGGCAACTTAGATGTGCTAGTAGCTCAGACATTAAAGAGCTCGGACAACTTAGATGTGTCTGTAGCTTGGACATATAATAGCTCGGGTATGATAACAGGTAAATAGCTCGGACAGGAAATAGATTGATCAATACAGTAGGCCGCGTCCGGGCTGCTAACAAAGGACACATGTAGAGTCATAAATGAAAGTGATAGATGATCTAACATATTAGAAATAAGCTAATTAACCAACAGACAGACCTACGGGTATCCTAGTAACTGACGGGCAGCCCCTGGGATAGTGAGGGCACCCGAGCAAGCTTTTGGGTAGTTTGGCAGGGTAAAACTTGTTCAGGAAGCCAATAATTCTCTATAAATAGGTGTGATTTCGGAAAATTTAAAGGTGAATCACACTTTATATTCTAAATTTTCAATGCATTTCCATATACAACTTTTCATATCACCTTCACTGAGTTGATCAGAGGTCTAATGCCGAGAACATCTTCCGACGTCTGTACATGTCTCGGGGAAACAAATCAGTCGAAGGGTCGTGGAAAGCCGGTTCGAGATATGAGAGCACATCAGAAGGAAAAGAAGAGAATGTGAGTATTAAAAAAATAAAAAATAAATAAATAAATAAAAAAAAAAAAAAGTTGAAGATCTTAAAAGATTTTGAACCATCCCAGATTTTGATCGGAGAAGAAAGCTTGACCAAGTCCCTGTAGTATCCGTACATGTACACGAAGCCATCGTATCCTGATATCGTTGACCACAACTCTACAAATTAAAGCGGTGGCAACCAATTTGTCAACTTAATAAGTATTTAAAACTTCCGTGGACTTGCGCCGCTGGATCAATGGAAGCTGCCAGTTCTTTGTTAATTAATATACATATTGTCACTTGACCGAATTCATATCCTCATGAGCAAAACTGAACAACACATTAACTATAATCTTAGAAGAGAAAGAAGAAGCTAAGTGTGAAATGTTCGTTGATGTTCAGAGTTAGGTCGATACCGTATTGAATATTACGTTGGGCACAAGCCTCGAATGAAGTAGGGCACTAGCCTCGATTGAAATAATCTCACTAACTCACAATATATAATAATTGTAAAGATATTATCTAATATAGCTTAATACAAAATATATTTAATATTACTCTCATGAATCTGTATTCAACTAGTATAATTCATGTTAAAAGTGATATTAAGGCCACTAGTTTCAATAAATTTTTTGCATCAAGTTTTCAGTTTGTGCTATCAAACATTAATAATCCAAAGTAACATATAAAGCACGCCAAACCATATATATAACCACACACATTATGATAGCATTTAGTTTACTGATTATGTGAATCAGCATATATATATATATATATATCCAAGAAATAATCCAACCAAGTAAACAGAACAAACAAAAATAACAATTCCAATTCAAGACGTCAAACCATGCACCTATTCATTCATTCAACTCTTAAAAAAATCATTGACTAATCCAAAATTAGCTGTCAATTGTAGTTATCCCATCCTTGGAAGCCCATAAATACACATCCAACCCAATCACAAAACTTGACCCCACACTTATTACAATCAATGGCTTCCCCCCAACACTACTCCCTTCTCATCTCCCTCACTCTCCTCATTCTACAAACATATGCTCAAAGTCAAAGCCCCCCAATAACCCTCCCAATCCACCTAGACACCAAAACCTCCCAATACTACACCACCATCCACATGGGCTCCAACCGGGCCCCCATCAACGCCATCCTCGACCTCGGGGGCCCGTTCCCATGGTTCGCCTGCGACAACTACGTCTCAAACACCTACTCCCCAATCCCCTGCGGCTCGGCCCGCTGTGAGGTCGCCAAGGGGATTGGGTGCGTGAGCTGCAATCTGCCCCCGAGGCCCGGTTGCACGAACGACACGTGCGCGGCCTCTCCCTACAACCCCTACCTCGACATGCTATTCGCAGAGGGCTTCGCGGAGGACACACTGTCCTTCGCTGCAGCCCGAGTCCCCGCCTTCATATTCTCGTGCATGCATGCGGAGGACTTGGGCGGCCTTGCGCGCGGGGCCACGGGCATGCTCGGCCTCGCCAGGGCCGAGACGTCGCTCCACGGACAGGTCGCCAAAAGTCTAGGCCTTCGCGACAAATTCTCCCTGTGTTTCCCGTCCTCGTCGGGAGTTACCGGGAAATTGTTGATCGGGCTCGGGCCGGGCCCAACGCCGGGCCTCGACGGAATTTTGAAATCCACGGCCCTCATCGTGAACCCGGTGAGCACGTACCCGATTTACGTGACGGGCGACCCGTCGGACGAGTACTTCGTCGACGTGCAGTCGATACGGGTCGCGGGTCGACAGCTGTCGATCAAGAGCTCGTATTTCTCGATCGACAAGGAGGGAGTGGGCGGGACGAAAATCAGCACCGTTCGGAACTTCACGTCGCTCCACAACTCGATTTATAGGCCGTTCACGAGGGCATTCGTGAAGGCGGCCTCGGACCTTGGGATCAAGAGTGTGGCGGGCGTGGGCTCGTTCCGGGCCTGTTTTAGCACGCGGACGGTACGAGCAGTGCCGGATATCGACCTTGTGCTGCCTGGGAGGGACGTTTATTGGAGGATAAGTGGCGAAAACTCGATGGTTGAGGTTGACGGGAGGACAACGTGCCTCGCGTTCGTGGACGGTGGGCCCAGCCCGAGGACGTCGGTGGTGATTGGTGCGAGACAGCTGGGGGATAATTATTTGGAGTTTGATTTGGTCAACTCACGGTTGAGCTTCAGCTCTTCACTTTTGGCCCACAACAAAAGCTGCAGCTCTTAATTAATAAGTGTTTAGCTGAGCTGGCAGATGTGTTTTACATTGATGTTGTTTTGTATCTTGTGCAATGACCGTTGATTGACTGGCGGCTCTTAATAAGTGTATGTATCGTATCGTATCGTATCACACATTTGCTTAGTTTGATTTGGTTCTTGACTCTGTATATGAAGAATGAGAACTGTCTATTTGTTAAAAGATATTCTCGATTGACAATTAGTGTAGGTGACCAAAAATAATTCCCCTCTATAATTTTTATGGGTATTGCTATAGGAACACTCACATCAAGTGAGTTCTATTAAAAATAAAAAATTAAGTGGACTCCACTCTATGTGAGTGTTATGTACATTTCTATGTACATTTATTATGTATTTGTAGCATTTTTTATTTTTTATATATAAGTTCGAACGTGTTGAGTTTAAATGGAAGACTCGCGTGCTTCGAAATTCAAAAATAGTTATAAAATTTTGGTTAAATTAAATTATTTAGAAAAAATTATACGTTACGAGTAGATACTCGTGGTATAAATATTTTTTTGAAATTAATTTTTGATGAGTGAGAATAATGATTAAAATTAGCAATAAATGGGCACGTAAACGATGGTTTTAGAATTCGAATGGTCAAAAGTCTTTCCCACATTGGACTCTTAAATGAGATTAACTCTCTTTATTGGAGAGGCCATAAAAATAAAGTTAGGTACCAAGTGTTGGTGTTGGCTTCGGTCACATGGGAGCGCACACGCACGCCCGTCTGCTCATCTCGGCTCGGGCACAGGCCTTGGCCTGGGACATGGGACTTCGGATTTGGTCCCTAGTACTTGATAATTGGACTGTGGGCTAGACTTGTGATGTAGAGCGTATGTTCAAACGGGAAATAAGAACATAAGAACACAGATATCTCTTCTTAATTTCAACGATAACTGGTTTTTATTTCACTGCTCATATGCATAAATACAAAAGAAGAGTCCCATCCTCTTCAACTTACCCTAAATCCTACATTTATTTAATAAGTAGACTAATAATAATATCCCATTAAATACTACTAATAATGATAGAAATAAAATCCCACGACAATTAAATTGAGCCATCAGTCAGCTAAATACGCAAACGGTCATACTTATTCAGAAACGCCAACGCGGTCTCGTCTCCATCATCCTCCCCGGGTTGGGCAGGATTCGGCCTCGAATCCGGCTGGGTCTCGTCTCCCTCAGAATTATCTCCCGCAAACGGCACGAGGTGTTTGACGTTGAAGACGTCAGATGTGCGAATATGAGACGGCAAACGAAGGCGGTAGGCATTGGGGTTGACCTTCTCCACAATCTCCACCGGCCCAATCTTCCGGGCAGACAACTTGTTATACTCGTGAGCCGGAAACCTGTCCTTTGTCAAAACAGCCCAAACATAGTCACCCACCTCGAACTCAACATGACGCCTCCGAGAGTCGGCCCGACGCTTGTAAGCCGCCGTAGTAGCCTCTAACCGAGCCCGAGCCGCCTCGTGAGTGGACCGCAAATCGGAAATGAAATCAGCCGCACGGCGGTCAACCGAAGCTAAGGAAGGGAGAGCAAGCAAATCCGACGGACCACGGGGCCTGACAGCATAGACGACCTCAAAGGGCGAGTACCCCGTGGCCCGACTAGTGGCAGAGTTGTGGGCAAACTCGGCCTGGCTCAACCGTTGGTCCCAACTGCGAATATTATCGCCCACCAAGCAACGAAGTAAGTTGCCCAAGGAACGGTTCACCACCTCAGTCTGCCCATCTGTCTGCGGGTGGTAGGCGCTGCTGAAGGCTAGCTGTGTGTTAGCCATCCGCCATAGGCTGCGCCAGAAATGACTCAGAAACCGAGTATCTCGGTCAGACACAATCGAAGATGGGAGACCATGCAGACGATAAACCTCACGAAAGAACAGCTGGGCCACGTGAACGGCATCCGTTGTACGCTTGCATGGAATAAAGTGTACCATCTTGGAGAACCTGTCAACGACCACAAAGATGGAATCGAAGCCCCGCTGGGTACGTGGCAGACCCAACACGAAATCCATACTAACCGCACACCAAGGCTGAGAAGGTAACGGAAGAGGCCTGTACAACCCAGCATTCGAAGCGACCCCCTTAGCAAGATGGCAAATGCGGCAACGCTCCACGAAGCGGGCAACATCACGGCGGAGGGTCGGCCAAAAATAGGAACGACGAACCAAGTCCACCGAACGGTCACGACCGACATGACCAGCCCCATGAAGATCTGAAATCAGCATCAACCGAAGACTACAATCCGGCACACAAAGCCGTACCCCACGAAAAAGAAACCCATCAGACAATACGTAATCCTCAAAAGGCCCGAGTGCCAAGGTGCGTACAATCGGGCCAAAAAAAAGGTCATCAGTATAGACCTCACGCAAAATATCAAACCCAACAACCGAGATGCGCATATCAGAAAGAAGAAGGGTACGCCTACTCAAAGCGTCAGCCACCCTGTTCGAAGCACCAGAACGATGACGGAGAACAAAGGTAAACTGCTGCAGGAAAGCCGTCCACGAAGCATGTCGAGCAGAGACAGTATCCTGGGATGCCAGATGTCGTAAGGCCTCGTGGTCTGAGAAGAGAACAAACTCTCGGTGAAAAAGGTAGTGACGCCAATGCCGCACAGCTTGGACAACCGCGTAGAACTCCACGTCGTATGTGCTGTATCGCAGTCTCGGGCCCGAGAGCTTCTCACTAAAATAAGAAACCGGCCGTCCGTCCTGGCTGAGGACAGCACCAATCCCCACCTTGGAGGCATCACAAGATAGCTCGAAGGGTCTCGAAAAATCAGGCAAGACGAGGACAGGAGCCGACGTCAACTTGCTCTTGATCAGAGCAAAAGCAGAGTCCGCTTCGGGCGTCCACACAAAAGATTTACCCACGAGGCAATCTGTAATCGGTGCCGTGATGGTACTGAAGTTAGAGATGAAACGGCGGTAGAAGGAAGCGAGACCGTGAAAACTCCGGGCCTCAGTGAAAGAGGTCGGAGTCGGCCAATCGCGAATGGCTGACACCTTGCCATCATCAACACGAATCCCTTCACCCGAAATCACAAATCCCAGAAACAGAACAGAATCCACCAAAAAACAACATTTATGGGGAGCAGCAAAAAAAGAGTCGGCACGTAAAATAAGAAGTACCTCTCGGACGTGCTGTAAATGCTCCTCCAATGTACGGCTGTAGATGAGAATATCGTCGAAATAAACGACGACACTCTTCCCGATAAGATCCCGAAGTGCCTGATTCATCACTCGCATGAAAGTGCTCGGTGCATTGGACAATCCAAATGGCATCACCGTCCACTCGAAGAGCCCCTCCCGAATCTTGAAAGCCGTTTTCCACTCGTCGCCGGGCCGGATCCGAATCTGATGGTACCCACTGCGGAGATCCAACTTGGTGAAGATAGTAGCCCCATGAAGTTGGTCCAATAGGTCGTCCAGCCGAGGAATCGGAAAGCGATACCGAACCGTGATCTTATTGATCGCCCGGCTATCAACACACATGCGCCAGGAACTATCTTTCTTCGGTACCAAAAGCGCCGGAACTGCACATGGGCTTAAACTCCGCCGAACCAAACCCCTCTGAAGAAGGTCCTCCACCTGTCTCCTCAATTCCTCGTGTTCAGCAGGGCTCATACGGTAGTGCGGTCTATTTGGCAAAGAAGCCCCCGGTACCAAATCTATGTGATGTTGAATGTCCCGTAGAGGTGGTAACCCCGAGGGAAGCTCAGTAGGAAAGACGTCAGCAAACTCGGACAGCAAGGGCTGAATGGATGCAGGTGGGTCCCATTCTGTAGCAGTGTCCGAACCCACGAGCAAAAGAATAAACGGAGCGACATGCATCTCAACTTCAAAGGCCGCCCGAGAAAGTAAAAGGACCGTCGACGAACTCGGAGGCGGCGTAGGACGTGGGGGACTGGGATGCAAAGTGATCCTCACACCGGCGAACGTGAAACTGTACGTATTAAGCCGACCGTCAAGAGAAGCTGCGACGTCATATTGCCAAGGTCTGCCGAGTAACAAGTGGCAAGCGTCCATCGGAACCACATCACACCATACTTGGTCACGGTATGTGGCCCCAATAGATAATGACACGAGGGCTCGCCGGTCAACCGTGATCGCACGGTCTCTGTGAATCCATGCGAGCTTGTATGGGCGAGGGTGTGGTTCACACGAAAGACCCAGCTTAGTCACAGCCTCTTGTGCAATCACATTCTCGCTCGAACCAGGATCTATAATAAAGCGGCAAACTTTGTTCCCAATAGTGCAAGTGGATTCAAAAATTTGATGTCGTTCCACGGGCTCGTCAACTGGGGAGTGAGGTGTTAAGCATACCCGCCGAATGACGAGTGTCGAGCCCAAGTCGCCATTATGATGCTCCTCGCTCAAACCTGGTTCAACATCAAACTGTGGAGGGCCGTTGTAGTCCTCATGCACATCGTGGTCTTCAACCTCCTCAATAAATAAACCCCGTGAATGCTGGCCTCGTGGACACGCCGATTGTCGATGACCAATCTCGCCGCAACCAAAACACCGAAGACCAGTCCCCGTGCGCTGTCCCGGTGTAGTTGTCGGAATTCCCACCGTGCCCGGCAACCGCGGCTGACTGCCGCCAGCTACCGGATTTCGCCCAGCCGCGGTAAGTTGTCCCGCGCCGTTGCCCGTCACTTGTGTAGCACGACCGGGCTGCATTCCGCTCCCACTCGGTTGGCCTGACCGCGGGCCCGACGAAAAAGGTGCCCCATTCCTTCGGTTCGACTGCTGCTCCACAAGACGGGCCCGTTGATGAGCATCGGAAACCGACTCTGCCCGAAAAAGGTTCAACATATCTTGGATTGACACCCGAAGCCCGCCAACATATCGCGCGACCAATTGATTTGTAGTCTCTCGAAGCTCAACACGAGTCAAAAGGCGATAGAACTCTTCCGTGTACTCATCTACGGAACGTACGCCCTGTTTCAAATTATGTAATTGCTGGTAAACGAGGCTATCATAGTTGTGTGGTAAGAACTCACGCTCCACATACTCACGAAATTTCATCCACGATGAAATTTGAGCCTTCCCCTGACGATGCCGCAAGCTCGTAAGTTGCATCCACCATGCCGCTGCACGTCCTCGAAATCGAGTGGCGACGAGAGCGACACGCTTGTCATCCGGCACCTCTCTGAACCTAAACACGGCCTCCACAGCTGCCCACCAATCCAAAAAATCATCCGCCTGTACACCGCCATGAAACTCGGGAATGTCGACCCGAAAGCCCGACTCCCAACGCGATGCATCGCCCCCTCCTATCGGACGCATGCCCCCGCGCCGGTCACCGAAACCTCCAGGACGCAGCCTGTCGTCATCGGCAGCCCAACGACGACCCTCACGCCGCCACTGGCCACCGTCATTCCTGCCATCTTCCTCGTCGTCTGAAAACGGACCGTACCTCGGGAACTCGCTACCGTCCCCGTATCGCCGCCCGTCGCGACGGCCTGTACCCTCGCCGTTGACAAACTCGTCGCGCTGCCACTGCTCATCATCCCAATCGGTACCAAATCGCCTATCCACCCTTGCACGGCGTCCGCCCTCACCGCCGGTAAACCCTAGGTCCACCTCACGGTCGTCGAAGCCCCTCTGCGCGCGCAGCCGCTCCTCTCTGCCCCGCCAGCGTTCGTCAGTAGCAAAAGGATTGTCGCCTGTTAGGGTATGTAGAGCGTATGTTCAAACGGGAAATAAGAACATAAGAACACAGATATCTCTTCTTAATTTCAACGATAACTGGTTTTTATTTCACTGCTCATATGCATAAATACAAAAGAAGAGTCCCATCCTCTTCAACTTACCCTAAATCCTACATTTATTTAATAAGTAGACTAATAATAATATCCCATTAAATACTACTAATAATGATAGAAATAAAATCCCACGACAATTAAATTGAGCCATCAGTCAGCTAAATACGCAAACGGTCATACTTATTCAGAAACGCCAACGCGGTCTCGTCTCCATCAACTTGGGCGACCTTGGATGGCCACGGGCTCGCGCTCGGTCTCAAACTCAGGCACGGGCCTGGGTCTGGGCCTAGGACTTGGGACTTGGGTCTTGGATCTTGACTCTTGGGCCTTGGTCCTTGGTACTTGGCGTCCTTGGACGGGTTGTGCTTGGTGCAGGGCTTGGGCCTTGAGCCCAGCTACTATATATTTTTTTTGTTGTAAATTTATTTGTAATTGTGGCTCAAATTAAAATTCAATTCAAGTTGGATTTGGACTGAGTTTCTGACCCAACTCGGGTGAGACCTCTTCAGGTACATTGAACCTGAACTTGTGCACTGTTTCAGGTGCTGTGTTAACACCTGAAAAACGAATTGACCGTTTCTACCCATTAGAACTAAGATTGTGAAAATTGAACCGGTCATCGAACTGGTGAAGTTACCGGTTCAATGGTTCACTGGTCGAACCAACGGTCGAATCAGTCAAACCGTTTTATTTATTAGTTAATTTTATTTATTTATTTTATATATATAATTTATAACTTTATATATTTTATTCATTAAGTTTATAGTATATAATGACATTTCTTTAAATATGAATTCAATAATCAATATCATATTTATAGGTTACTATAAACNCTATGGACCGGAGTTAGCTGGGACGATGGATTTAATGAAGCTCATCCATATGAATAGCTCAGACCTCTGAGTAGCTAGGCTAGTGAGAGAGCTGGTTATATGGAAAGCTCAGTATAAAGAGAGCTAGTTACAGGGAGAGCTAAATATAAGCAGGGCGGATCTAGAAAAATGAATTGGGGGGACTAAAATAATTTTTAATAAAAACATAAATTTAACAACAAAGACATAAAGTTGTAATTTTGGAATTAAAAAAAACAAGTTTTACTAAAAAATATATACCTTTCAAACTTCGCTACTACTAGAAATATTTGAGAAATGTCTTATTTAAAAAAAAAAAACGAAAAAAAAATATGCAGAACATAAAATGTATAGATCATCATTGCTAGATTATTAAGTTTGAAGAGAAAAAATAGAGATTCTAATGTCAAACTAGTCGAATGTTGTTGAAACTATCAACTACTCCTGAAAATTACATATTCCCGACCGAATTATCAAAATCTAGATTCTTCATACATTCAACTTGATTAAACCCTAAATATAAATTGTTCAAAACTCAGAAGGAAGTAAAGAATAAATAAATAATATCATAGACACAAATGTAAATAAAAGTACTTATAAATATAATTATCCGATCGGGTGATAAATGCTCAAATCTGTGTTTTTTCCGTTTGTCTGCCTCTTAACTCGACTCCTCATCTTATCAGTTGCGTGCAAAAACCCAACATTTTTTTTTGTAATATTTTATTATGTTTATTTTAATTATTTATTTAATGGTGTAAAGAATACTTAATTAACTTAATTTATTATGTTATATAACTTATTAAAGCAAAACAAAGAAAGAGATGCCTGCACGTGTGAAACTTTTAAGGAAGAGAGATTTATTTACTTTAATATATATTTTGAGGGGGGCAAAGTACTTAAATATGCATAGTATTATATATTATATATACATAGTATTAATTAAAGAAAAATGTTTGGGGGTACCATGGCCCCCCTACCTTGTACATGCATCCGCCCTTGTCTTAAATCTCTATTTATTAAATTAGGGCAAAGGCTCAAAAGTCTGCAAGCCCAAAATTGAAACATCCCACAAATGCTTCAAAGACCAATACAAACCAAAGTCCAATCCAATACAAAACTGTAAATCGTCGGACGTTCGAACCAGTTCCAGTTTTACCGATTTTCGACCGATTCGAATGGTTTTTATAGGTTTGGAGCACAGACAGTTTAACACCTTAAACCGGACCAATGTGATGGCCGGTTTCCGGTTGAACTGGTCGAACCGACCGGTCCGGTCCGGTTTTCCAAACTATGATTGGAACAACCTTAATTGGGTTGTTACCTGCCTTAAGTGGTAGATGACTTTTTTCTTTTCCCCTACTAAATTGGAGGTCCTATAAATAGGACATGGTAATAGAGCTGCAGGGCAGACTTATAATCTCATCTGCATCTTACACTCTCTCATAGACTCATGCATTCATATAGTTCTCAGTTCTCGACTCCGTTCAAGTTCGTCAAGCTAGGAAAAGCTTGTTGTGCTATAACTGTTTGTAGTACTTTGGGTAAGTGGTAACCGAGCTACCCGACCTCGGGTTGTTCTCAAAGGCAGGCTATTCGGAGCTCCGTTCACTACCTAGTCGTCAAAGTCACATAACAAAAAACAAGGTCCTACACATTCTACTCGCTTGATTGGGGATGATTGCACGAAATTAAACTACTAATCTAAGAGCAAATTATGAACGATGCAAGAATCGAAAGAAAGATCAAACATTGGTTTCACGGAGTCTCCATAACTCAAGAAAATAAGAGAAAACAAGAGAAAAATGCGAGCATAGTGATCCTATGTAACCGAACACGAGCTTTCTACACTAAATCATCACGCTTTGAACAAAGTCGAGACCTTTATACTAGATAAGCACGTATTGATTCCTAACACACAAAACAAGCAATGAAAATAAAGTAAAAACCTAGAAACAAGCATAAACACAAAATTCGAAAAACAAACTTGAAGAAGTAAGTCCTAAGCAAGGTACTTACTCTCATATCGCGTGCCCGGACGAAAATAAAGAATAAAGCTCAGAACTTGGATAAAAATAAGCTTGCCGGAATTTTGCCGGAAAAATGAGTTATGAACCTCCAAACCAAAGTATAAAAAGAAAAGAAATAAAATGGAGAGGATTTCCCAACTTAAAAGTTGGAAAATGAGGGGAGATCTCCAAAATTACAAAGCACAATGTCTATTTATAGCTACACCACAAACACACACTAAAACACACACATTTAATGATGAAAACTCGCAAGGTAGGCTGAACTCACGAGCTAAGGTGGGATTTTCACGGGCAAAATTCGCTGGCAATGAGGAACTCGCGAGCTAAGGTGGGATTTTCGCGGGCGAAATTCGCTAACAATGAGGAACTCGCGAGGTAGGCTTTTTCGCGGGCGCGGAATGGAAAACTCGCGGGATGCAGGGCACTCGCGAGTTTGAGGTGCTTGCGGAATTTGATTTTCGCGGGCGCGAATCAGGCTTTTGCTTGACTTTTGAGGCTCGATTAGCTCTAACTCAACGCACGCTTCTCCGATTGACTTGAAAATTTGACCCATGTTCCTCAAATATTTTTCTCCTCGTCTCGGTTGACTTTCCGGCATTTTCCAATAAATTTATTGCCGACTTTCCGGAACACGCTTTCCCTACAAAATAAAAGGTAAAAAGAGAAATAAAAAGCACAAGATACCAAAACGAAACAAGAACACAAAAACGAGCAAATACGACTAAATGGACCGGGAAAAACCTAAAATAAAATAAAACGAACACAAATAAAACACATAAAAACACACAAAATAACAACAAAAACATACAAAACAACTCCCCCACACTTAACTCTTTGCTTGTCCTCAAGCAAACAAAATAACAAGTAGCTCGAAAAGAAGAATTGAAAAGTCCAAAATTAATGAGCATGCGAAATGAGATTCTCATCTTCATCCGGTTATTCATAAAATCAAACTCCAATCCGAAAACACGTTCCCCACATAATGAATCCATACAAAACAAAACCCGTCCCAAGTTATCCTACACATGATAACTCGATTCAAACTCCCTTCTTCTAATACACGTGCAAAAAACTATAAATGATCTACTAAACATATAAGGATGATAAGCATGAAACCAATAAGCCAACTCCCATTCTTCCTTTATTTTTTATTCTTTTTTATTATTTTTTTTATATATGAGCTTCTTTTTCCAAACGAAGTTTCCTAGACAATGCTTATCTAGGTTTAACCTCGAGGGATCTCCTCGAGTTCTCTAAACCGGTTTTCTGGACTCATTATCCCATTCCACGAGGTGGCTCGGGATAAGAGGAGCCTAGTCCGTACCTCCTCGCGAGCTCACATTTTATTTCTTTCTTTTATTTAT
>BKCP01007070.1:1883085-1906863 GCA_008636005.1 Striga asiatica | reverse complement strand
TATTTGAAGGGAGTGGCACACAAGAATACATCAAAAATACAATATCATGAACATCACAAATCAATCAAGACGTACCACAAGTGTATAACATAACACATTTACAATAATCGAACATAAGGCAAGTATGTCTCAAGATCATCAATCAAGAACAAACGAGGGATAAAACAATTCCGTGAATTCACATGCGGGTTCCCATGTCAACGAATTATCATTCAATTTTATATCACCGTCCAATTCATCAAGTACATAAAGCACGAACGTTAATAATAGAACCAATCAACAATCTCGACTCACTACTTAGCTATTTTGACTTTTGGACAAACATCAAACTTCAACGGTCCATTTAACAACAAAACTAAGAAAAATAAACCTAAAAACTAGACCGATCCACCACACAAGCATGCAAGATTCCCAAAATCTCATCTACACTTAAAACAACGCAATGCCCTCATTGCGTACCAAACAAGTGAAAGGAAAAAGATAAAGAACGAACATAATCATGCAATGGAAACGAGTCGAAGGCACAACAAGAATAAATCACATAAGCAAGAAAAAAATACGAAAAACAAATAAAGTAATAGAAGGTAAGAAAATGCAAACTCGGTTTGTCGCACATTCCGGATATGAAGAATCACAAATCAACTTGCCAAAAATCGCCTTGAACTCCCATGAATTAGGAATGACAAAACAATGCTCCACACACGGCTCAAGTCTCCCAAAGAATATAAGAATGACAATACTAGCCTCGGCACCCGCCAAACGCCACTAGATAGAGAATTTCAAAACAAGGCGCCAATACGTCCCGAGTAATCAACAAAACACAAAGCACGACCCCTCTTGAATCAATGTACATCCACAAGCACATCCGAACGCCAATGATATAACGAATTTCAAACCAAACGCCGAAGGAATGCTCGGCCGTATGTGACAAGCATGGAGGAGTTGTGGAAGGGTTGGGTGTCTACTACGGATGGGGTATCTCATCGGAATTTGGTTGGCCCTCGGTAACATCGGTCGGGTAATCGGAGGTGAACTCTTGGGCTCGGTTGCTTCTTGGCGGGGATCGGAGGAGAAGGCATAGTGCTTATGGGTCAAATGCAACAACTCTGAGATTTTTCTACAAAAGAGTCCCGACACGTCCGGCAAAACGTGTCCCACCACACAACAACAAAGATATCCAATACAACACCCGACAATCAATCCTTGACGGGCCCGACAAAATCACCCAATCTCCAATTTCAACACAAACTTCACTACCTCAAGAATAAAAAATAAAAAAAAATAAAAAAAAAAATAAACAGAGTGAGCCATATTACCGAGTGAATGGTCGAAAACGGTGAAAAAAAGAGAAGAACCGTGACCGAGAGCCTTCAAGATGAAGATAGTCTCGCCAGAAAAACGAGCTCGAGGGCTGCTGAGCGTGGAGGGTCGCCAGAAATGGAGCCCACAGCCGGACGGTTGGAGGTCCCCAGAAGTCGGAGGCGCGGCTGGGTTCACGTCGAGGTCGGCGGGTCGCAGTTGTATGGGAGGGTGATTAGTCGAGAAACGTGCTTGCATTAATCGTCTAACATTGTGATTGTACACGTTTAATTCCTCGCATTTATACATTTTCTCGATTTATTTAATATTATGAACGATTCTCGTGCCTTTATGAGGTTTTTAGTGATTTTCAGGATTTTAGGAACTATTTCTTGTGAACGATGATTTTGGAGGCGCGAACAAGGGTGAAAATTGGGCTGAATAGCAGAGTACGGGGGCGCCCAGTATTGATCCAGCAGACCATGTATTGCATGAAGCAGGCCCATGCACTTGGTTAAGCCCATACACTTCACGTGAATTGGCATAAAAATAATTACAAGTGGGGTGCAATTATTAAAACTGAAGAGGGCCTGGTGGACTTAGTCAAAGGAATTAAAACTTGTGATTTTGGAGACAAGCATAAGGGAAGTGACGTGGCCAGGAAGGAAAATATATATTTTGGAGACTTTTGCGTGAGGGGGGATATTAATTTTCCACACACCTTCTAGTAGCTGAGAGAAAGGAACAGAGGCTGACTCGCAGCAACAGGACGGAAGCTTTGGAAATTAGAGAAGAATTTCATCTTTCTTTTCTTTATTTCTTTCTCATGTAATTAAATTCATGATTATGTTATTGGACGCTATGCGTGAGTAGTTCTTTTATTCTAGTTCCAGGGAAGTCGAACCCTACGATTGACAATGTTTGATTAATTTATATTGTTGATGATTTCAATATCTTTTTAGAATTGTTTGTGTTATTTTGAATAATTAACCATGATGTGTTGAGTCTTATTTAGATTGATCACCTAGATTAGGCTTTTCATATCTACAGTTGAATTAGACCTTCAATCCGTAATTGTTGTTGTGTTTAATTCATTAGAGGCTACCGGAAGACGGTAACTACCGGGGATAACACGGCATATTTAAGTGAACGAACGCGGTTGAGTTTACTGCTTAGTCTAGCCTATTTTTCTAATTCGTAAAGCGGCTAATTGTATTTAATCTTGAAAACGTTTTTCCGGATTGTACAAGAGGTCAGATTTAATTGTAGAGCGTCTCGCGGTTAAATTAGAAATAAGGAAAAATTCGGGTAACAGACCTTGTCGTTACCTAGGGCTAGTAATTCCATAAGATAGCGAGATTTGATACTAAAATTGATTAGACGAGTTAGTTGAGGGTGTAGACGGAACCGTGGACTAGAAACTTCCCCATTTATTTGATTAATCATCATTATTTGTTGCATTTGATTTCTTTCCGTCATTCATATTTCTAGTAGTTACCCCTTTTTAGTATTATTTATGTGATTTCAATTAAAGAAAAATAATTGCAATTCAATTACACACTCCCTGTGGGTTCGACCCTTACTCACTACTACTGCTAATAGGTAGAAGTTGTAAGAAAAATATAAAAAATAATTTTGCCGCGTTACGACGCGCGGTCAGAAGGGAGTTCGCTCAGGTGGTCGCCGGAGGTGGATGGTTGCGGCTGGAAGCGAAGGAAACTCGCCGGAAAAATACGTCGCCGGGAAAATGAGTTATGAGCCTCCAAACCAAAGCATAAAAAAAAAAAGAGAGAGAAAATGGAGAGGATTTCCCAACCTAAGAGTTGGGAAATGAGAAGAGATCTCCAAAGTTACAAAGCACAATATCTATTTTTTGCTACACCACAAACACACACTAAAAAACACATTTAATGATAAGAACTCGCAAGGTAGGCTAAACTCGCGAGCAAAGGTGGGATTTTCCCGGGCAAAATTCACTGGCAATGAGGAACTCGTGAGGTAGGCTTTTCCGCGGGCGCGGAATGGAAAATTCGAGGGCTGCAGGGTGCTCACGAGTTTGAGGTGCTCGTGGAATTTGATTTTCGCGGGCGCGAATCAAGTTTTTGCTTGACTTTTGAGGCTCGATTAGCTCTAACTCAACGCATGCTTCTCCGATTGACTTGAAATTTTGACCTACGTTCCTCAAATATTTTTCTCCTCCTCTCGGGTGACTCTCCAGCATTTTCCAGTAAATTTATTGCCGACTTTCTGGAACACGCTTTCCCTACAAAATAAAAGGAAAAAAGAGAAATAAAAAGCACAAGACACCAAAACGAAACTAGAACACAAAAACAAGCAAATACGACTAAATGGACCGGGAAAAACCTAAAATAAAATAAAACGAACACAAATAAAACACATAAAAACACAGAAAATAACAACAAAAACATACAAAACAAGCTTCGAGACATCAATCGTTGTATCTTTGGGAACGAGACGCCTGAACACGTTAGCACATTACGTGGTTGCTGAACGTAAGAACCGAACCTTAAAAGAAATGATAAATGCATGTTGATAAACTTAGGATTACCCCAAAAACATGTTGGGGAAGTTGTTTTAACAGCAAATCATATCTTGAATAAAATACCACCTAAAGGGAGAAATGAAAATTTTTACGAAATATGAAAAAATCGTAAGCCGTCTGATAGTGTGGGGGTGTTTGGCTAAGGTTTTGGTGTCTGAACCCAAACAAATGAGAATTGGACCAAAGACGGTCGATTGTATTTTTATTGGATATGCGTACAACAGTACTGCATATAGATTTCTGGTTCATAAATAAAAATATCCGAAGGTATCAGTTGGTACCACAATTGAGTCGAGGAATGCTATATTCTTTGAGAATATTTTTCCGCTGAAGAAAATTGCAGAATCTAGTTCTTACAAAAGGACATATGAAACTGCTAGTGGTTCTGTACCGGATGGTACTAAAACATAAGATGAAGAACTGAGACGTGGTAAAAGGGTAAAAACGGCAAAAATGTTTGGACATGATGTTATTACTTACATGTTGGACAATGAACCGAGTTCCATTAAGGTAGCTTTGTCCATCCTAGATAGAACACTCTAGAAAGAAGCTAAATAACGAAATCGAGTCCATTATGCAAAATCATACTGGGGAGTTGGTTGATCTTCCTGGAGTTGTAAATATTTAGGTTGTAAGTGGATCCTAAAGGGAAAATACAAAGTTGATAGAACGACTGATAAAACAAACAGAAGAGTATGACTTCTTTGATACCTGTTCACCAGTTACACGTATAACATCGATAAAGTTGCTTCTCTCGATTGCTGCTTTGCACAATCTTGAGATCAGATGGATATCAAGATGACATTCTTGAATGGGAAATCGGAAGAAGAGATTTATATTGAACAACTTGAAGGTTTTATAGCACCTGGATAATACGAAAAAGTGTGCAAGTTGATCAAATTCTTGTAGAGACTGAAACAAGCTCCAAAATAGTGGCATTTAAAATTTGATGATATGTTGTCAAATGGTTTCAAAATAAACGAATATGACAAATGTGTTTATGTTAAAAGCCTAACTAGAGTCGATCACGATCCAAATTTGAGCACCAGAAATTGCCACAGAAGCCTAACTAGAGCCGAAACCCGAGACTCTAAACCCGCACCCTAGCAGGTGACCCCAACCCATCAGCCGGAGGATAGCCGAACAGCCCCCCCTCCCCACCGCTCCACTCCCAGTCACACGATGGTCGAGCCTGATGCGACGACCATCCTGTCCTCCCTAACACCAGGGGAGAATGGAATAAATGGGAGGAAGGCAGCTGCCCTACGCCCCGACCACTTAATCGGCAATCAAGACCACAACCCGCCCCCGCCTCAGCACCGTTGCTCGTCTCCACCTCGACGCCATGGAAACCGACAACCTTCAACCCAGGATGGCAATCGAATTAGGGGAGATCCAATCGGGAGAGCCGACCAATTCCACTGCACGAGAGGGGGAACCAACACCTCAATGGGTCCGTGTGGCACAACAAGGAGCCGGCCACCGTTGAGGAGTCCAGCGGCCCCACCAGAGAAGGCAAGAGAAAAAGTTAGTGCACGACCAAAGAGAATATTGAGTTCAGCGGAGAGAAATAGAGAGAGAAATTTGGGGTACCGAACACTTGATTGGAATTATAGAAAAGTGGTCGAATGTCTAAATTTGACTTTTTTTATACTTCAATAAATTCAGATCAAGTTTTTTTTTTTCTCGAAACAACTAATTCCTTAACTAAAATACGTAATTGCAGCTGGCGAAATAGCCGGAATAAGAGGACTATTTGAGGCAACCTAGATACCACGACGCACACTACAAGATGAAAAGAAAAAATAAAAAACTTCCAACAAGAGAACACACAAGCTCCCAAAGGGAGAATAACATGCTCCTCCGAAAGAGGAGAAAACAAAACACTGCACGAAACAAAGACACCCATAAAACACAAACAGAATAATAAAACATAAATAATTAAACAAGTGCCCTTCCCGAAACAGCAAAGCCAAACTGAATACCAAGGACGTCGACACCCACGGGCGACTACCCACACGAATAGAAACCCGGTGCAAGCCATAAAGCCAGAAATTGCAGAAAGATCGCCTAGCCAGATCTGTTAGAGCACCCACATGCATTGGGTCTAATTTTACATATGTGGTATATAGATGAACTTAAGCCCTAAATGGCATGGACAAACCCAAGTAAAAAAACTCAAAAGCTATTCAATGCAAAAATAAAATACTAGGTATAGAATACATGTCAACCAATAAAAATGTTCTAATATGTTTATTTTATTAAAAGAAAAATTAAATTAGGAATAAATGATGAGTGTTAGGTTTGTACATAGGTCCAAAATAGACCCAAGTGTGGACTTGGTCTCTTTTTTTGATTGTCACATAAGCTAGACTATGTCCACTTTTAATTGCATTGGGAGATATTTTTTTATAGACTAAGTCTATTTCCTACTTGGCATATGATATTTTATTAAGAAACTCAATTAATTGTGGGTGCTCTTAGTCTAAATTTTAATAGAATAACCCTCCAACCCAACATCACACAGTTCCCAATTCTATGAGTGTGCTTGGATACAAATTAGTTAAAAAAAAATCCAGATTTGCACTTTTCATATCCGAAAATGATTTAAGAAATCTGTTATCTATCTGCACCTTATGTGGGGCCCGCCATTTTGGGTCTATCACCAAATCCTTTTCAACATAATAATATCAAAATAATTTTGACATGGGTCCTGCCATTTTGGATCTATCACCATTATTTTTTGGTTTCACACCGAAAAAAACGTTGTACCATAAAAAAAAAAGCGAAAAAACGAAAATCATACGACTAGCATGGTCATATATATTAGCAAAAGTAAACAAGCTGAATCAGTAGTTGTTCGTCATTGGTTGCGTCCATGTGCCAGCGGTTTCAGAGTATTCTGTTGCATGTCCGCTGTCTGCAGTTGTTTGTGAAGAATTGCCGTGACCACTCCGGAATGTACTCTGACTTGGTTGTGAAGAATATTGACGATGAACATCGTCCGCCCAAATGAAACACTGGTGGCGTTGTTGCCGAGCAGTACATCGGAAAAAATACTTTCCGTAGTTTTTTTCAGTTTTAGCAATTAAAAGGATCATACGACCCTGCCCACAATAGCAGAAAGGAGCTTCCATATTAAAACTTTTTCTATAGACTTTTTTTTTTTACTGGTATGATGGTTTGTGCAAGAAAAACTCCCACAGCAAACTCCCATTTTATAGTATGAGTCTTCCCGCGTGTTGTAGCAAAATTTCCATTTTTTTTTTGTTAAGTTGAGTATGCAAAAGCCGGGAATCTCGCCTGCATCCCATTCTTTCAATTTGATTGGTCAAAGAAAGAGGGTAGGGCTGTTGTATTATCTTCCCAAAAAAAAGAGAAAAAAAATAAAATAAAATAAAACGCAGGCTTTTGTTCAGCATGGGCGCCATAGGGAGGGGCCTGAATTTTCAGATATTCGCAGCATGGTCGCGGTATGGACGTCCCTCAGTCCTGATTTTACACATCTTCTACAGCATGGTCTTCATGATAAATTATGGGCACAACTTTTGCTTTATTTATCACAAGTGGTAGCATGTGAGCAATATGGACGTCCCTCAGTCCTGATTTTACACACCTTCTACAGCATGGTCTTCATGATAAATTATGGGCACAACTTTTGCTTTATTTATCACAAATGGTAGTATGTGATTCCCAATCTCAATATGGGAAGTGATATGTGCAAGTCCTTTTTTTTATTCACCAATGCAGTATGTATTATATTAATATATTAATACTAGTACAACTACTAGCATCTGCATGACAAAGTCATCTTCATTAATACAGCCTTTGCTTTCTTTATTACAAGCCTTTTCTTTATTACAAGTGGTAACATGTAATATAATAAATAGTTTATGTAAATGTTGGTTTGTAATACAGGTTGCACCAATTGATTTATTTTGCATGATACAGTTCACAATAATCCATATAATAATTTAAAAAAATTAATATAGTGAAACTTACGTAAAAAAAATAAAAGAAAGAAAACATTGTTGTACAATTATTTTGCAAAAGGTCATACTTAAGAAGATAGGAAGATAGAAATGGTAGAATTAAGAAAAAAAGCAAATATTGTCAATACACTGTTGTCTAGTTATTTGCTTCTGCAATCATTTTTTTAAAGTTATCATGTTTAACTAGAACATATTTTTTAAATACAAAGAAAAATAACATTTATTAGACACAAATCGAAGTTGTTTTTCCGTAGTTATTTTTTAAATTTCAAGATGTTATTTCCTTTTGTTAAGACAAAATCATTGTGAAAATGATGTTCATGAGATGGTTATTTAAATTTAAAATGGTTCCATAATTCTACTTCATGTGATTGTGCCATATTAAAAGGTAGTTTAGATTTGGGACAGTTTCATTCAATCCGCGCGTTACACCTTTCGTTCACTAATCTACACGCCATCACGGTTTTAAAGAATTATAAAAATAATTTACCGTAGAAGAGGAAGTTTAAAGAAATCTTTATTCATTTAGGCAAAGCAGGTACAAACACTTCGCAACATTACATAATACATAAATTGAAAATACATTGACACTGTTAATCGAACAATGCAGCCAAAATGGTTTTTATTTTTGAACGCCTCCTTCTACGCGCCGTCTGGCGTGCCTCTTCGGCCCAATAGTCGGCTATCAATTGATCAAACGTCGTAAAATCTGAGTGCCTTTTCCAAAACTCTTCATCCGGGTAGTTGTTCAGGCTTAAATCGGCAAATGTCCTCATAAGGGTATCCCACATAGGCTCTGGATTGTTAAAATAATGCTCTCCTAGTGGCCAGTGCTAAAGCATATAAAAGTAAACTAGAAACAACGTGAAGCATGATAAAGTACGTGATTGAGTTTTATGATATTGTTTTGCGACAAATAAAGTAGACACTAAAAATGAAAGATGAATTTCGGTTACCTCGATTGCAATCTCCCGTTGATACCCGTCAAGATGTACGTATTTATCGTTGACGTCAAAAACCGCGTTCGGTGTGTCGATCAAATATTTAAACGTACGGTACCTTTCTTTTAGGACCATGAACGTGACAACACACTCTTTCAAGGTGAGATTCGGATCAATTTCTGTCAAACACGCTTGGTGAATATTTTCAAAGGCGTCCAGGATGTCAGATTCTTTTGTCATGCCCTCTGTCTCAACAAATCTTTTGACTATTACATAAAATAATTCCTCCTTAGATGAATTTCATTTATGGGCAAATCCTTCTCGCACAAATTGAAAGTGTGCACTCTTATTTGTGGGAAAGGGAAAGGGAAAGGTTAACATGTTTGCTTGGAAGGTGTGTGTTGGGCAGGACACATGATGAAGTCTATTTAAAAGCGAAAACAAAAAAATAAAAAATAAAAAATAAAAAATAAAAAAACATGAAGGTGTGGGTGAGGAAAATAATTGTAACCCATGGGTCCTTTTTCATTATTATAGTTGGTTGAAATTAATTTGTGTTCGTTAAACTATATTGTCCGTGTGATGCACAAGACACATAATATTAATCTTTCGGTTCAATAATATGTATTGTGCTTTCATTTTACATACTACCAAAAATAATAATATATTAATTTTTTTGGTAAGTGTGTATGAGTAGTACTAATATATAATATATATTAGTATATATTGTACTAATATATACATATCTTAGTATATATGTATATACTAATATACCAATATTAGTATCGTATATTGAAAATATAGTGGACACATGAGTTTTTTTTTATAAGTGTGTATGACGATTTTCTGTTCATACATATAATACATGTAAACATATATTGATGGGTCTACTCTCAGATCTGGAGTGAACCGGTGGTAAGGAGCTCAGATCTGTTTGAATCGCCTTCGGATCGTTGCTAGACCGCGAGAATACTGGCAAAAACTCAACGCCGGAGGTGTTTCCGGCGTAGAGCCTCCGACGCTCAAGTCAGTATGAGAGTGATGAAGAGAGGCTGCACAGCAGCTATGAGGGAGAGTGGAGAATGAATGAGAGTTAGGGTTTAGGGTTACCTCATCTCCTTTATATAGGAGTGAATACTTACATGAAGTACCCGAAATGCCCTGGTCGACTTGTGTGAAAGGTCCAAAATACTCCGGTCGGTTCATCTCCCCTTTGCTGCTGAGTCATTACAAGATTCTCTCTTATCTGTTGGAGGATAAGAGACTTTAAGAAACACTACAAGTATATCGGATCGTCAGAGCTTCACGCCTCGTGGCGCAGGAGGTCGACCTCAAGTATCAAGAGATCGACTTGAGGCTTTCAGCCCATTCGAAGGCTATGGTCTTGTTATTCTTCTTAAGTCGACTTACGGGAGTCGACTTGCGGGAGTCGACTTATGGGAGTCGACTTAAAGGAGTCGACTTGCGGGGGTCGACTTGGGGAAGTCGACTTCTGGGAGTCGACTTGCATGGATTTAGTTCTTCTTTGCATTCGGCACAGAATCGACATTGAAAAAGTCGATTCGAGCCTGTCGACTGGAACATGTCGACATATGGCCGACCTAGCCGGTCTTCCGGTCGAGTGGAATGTCCTTGGGCCGGAATATGATAATATGGCTATATCATATATAAATATAATATAATATAATACATAAATATATAAACATATATATATATATATAATATAATATCAACGATATGGTATTCATATATATATATATATAATTTATATATATAAACAATCTTTTAATCAAAGAAATCTGTATATATATATACATATATATATATATTTAAAGATATATTAACATAATGTAAAACATATATATAATTAGGTTCATATCTATAAATAATATATATAATGAGTTTATAACGTATTTGTTTTTTTGGGTTTCTATCACACGATATAATACAATATATGCATCCGATAACAAATATAAGATGGTTACTGAAATGTTGAGTACTAGTAAAAGTCACGGATGTTACACGAAGAACAACCTGTTAAATCAAATAGTTAGGACGAAACGGTAAAAATACATCAGTGAAGATTTTCGTTCACATGATCCTCCCAGAGAGCTGTTGCAATGTTATCACGCCATGTACATTGCTCTTGTTCGCCGGCCGTCGACGGACCCACTCTATCCATAAAAAGGAATGCCATATCATCCGCATCATGTTGGGGAACAAAATCGGGCTGTAACCACGCTGCCGGTGTCGTATTCTTTTCTTGATGCGTCAGTATAAAATTGTGTAAAACACAACAACCAACAACCATGTCCGTCTGCGACTTAAGGGAGTACCTAGGCATTAAATTCTTCAATATAGGAAACTTATTTTTAAGGAGACCAAAAGACCGTTCCACAACATTGCATACAACTGCATGCCTTTTATTAAATAGTTCACGGCAATTTCTCGGGGTCCTATTTGACCCGATCCACTCGCGCAGATGATATCTCTCGCCGCGGTATGGCGCCAAAAAATCGGGATGATTTGAATACCCAGAATCAAGAACATAATATTTACCTACAAATATTTCATTACATTAAAAAGTACACAAGAAATAGTGAATTTATATTCAAAAACACTTATTTAATTAAAAGAGATAATTTGAGAAGGCGGACATACCCGGTGGTGGAAAAGGGAATTGATACTTCGGATTGGACAACGTATCTTTGAAAATTCGGGCATCATTAGCACTACATTCCCATCCTGCCAACACGAAGGTGAACTTCATGTCTAAATCACAGGCGACCATGACGTTCTGCGCTAGATATCCTTTTCTGCATCTGTAAGCCCCCTGGTGACCATGTGGAACCCATGCTGGTATTATGGTGCCGTCAATTGCGCCGATGCAATCCTATTAGTAACGAGAGTTAAAGGTTAGTGAAGAGCACTGGAAGAAGTAAAATCATACGACTACACAAAAATTGTCACCTTGAAAAACGTATACAAATTGTTATTATTGCGTATCCAAGCCGGCACCCGATTCACGTCTGGGGGTAGGATGTAGTCCAGGACCATATCAGCGAGGGCGGTTATAATGATATGACAATGTCGTGAAATAGTTTCAGTAGATCGTCTGAATGTTTCAGCTGAATGCCTATGTCGTTGATGTCTTTTTATTGTGTGCAAAAAAATACCAACACTTTCTTGAATGCAAACTTTTCTTTGCTTGTGATGTCCATGAACACCTCTCCTTTGCATTTCTTCACATAGACGATGGAAAACTTGTTTATCGACACCCCTAGCGTAGTAAAATCTCCTAGGGTTCCCCTGTAGAAGCTCGTTTACCCATTGCATTCCCGTAATGCTTGACTCGCGGAAGGGTTTTCTCTGGCGCCGTTCGAATGTGGACGGAGAGCTTTCCATAAGTCGCACGATTTTTTTTAAATGTGACACAAAAATAGTGCCTAATTTAATTGCTCGTGCAATTTTAGAAGGGCGCCTTTTCACATCTTTATCTTGTACAATATCTTAATCCATTTGATCGTTTGCTTCGAAAGGCCCGGTGGATTCGTCTTCCGTCTCCATAATGTTGTCTACGTCGTCATATCCATTAGTGTCGTTTACGTAAGACAACCTACAAATCATTTTAATTGAGAATAGAAATATATATAATGATACAAGACACATAAAATATAAAAAGCAAATAATGAGGGAAAGAAGCAGTCCAAGCAACTCCTAAAAAAAGCAGGCACACAAAATGTTCAATACACAACCCCTACAATAGCGAGTTTAGTTAATGAGTGAAACAAGCAGTCCAAGAAAATAAAAAGCAACCACAGACAAGTTCTCGATAATCATATCGCAAACAAAGATTCTTCGTCGCGTTGTCAGCCACTTCCAGCACCCTCCTCAACCCAAACCTCTACAAGTAGGCGTCGTTTCCGGTCATTCACCATGTTCAGAAACATATGACGGGCCATCGCATCTGGTATCTTCTTCAAAGCAACCAGGCAGACTCGGAAGCTCCATAGCATCAAGTAGAAGCAGCGCCTTCTTCTGCTCCTTTTGATCCGGTTGCTCCTCCTTCAGACGTGCTAGTGTGTAACTCATGTCTCTCACGGACTCCTTCATAGAGTGGAGTACAGATGCCGATTCGCCCATTCTTTGCTTCCGTTTGCTCCTTCCACTTGTTCCGTTGGACTGCGGTGACAACATATCCTCGTCCTCTCCAACGGAATGCAATGGCCTACTCCGCCGACCTAATTCTTCATGCCCTCCCATGCTTCCTCGCACTTCTCCTCGCTGAGTCGACGCACGCGCATAGCGGCCAGTTGCGGTCGAACCAGAAAAGATGGTAGTTAATTCTTTGTAGTGTACACACGTCTTCCTCTTGAGATCATGATCTTGATTTCTCTGCGTCACGGAAGGAGAAATAGGAAAACACACAGTTCATGAATTATATCAAACAATTACAGAAACAAGTAGATAAGAACAACATATATAATCAACCAAAACAAACAACAAAAACATGTTCACCAAAACCCATTCAAAGAAATGACCTCAGCCTTAATTTCTTTAAAAAAAAAAAACCAACAAATGGCCAACCTCATGTATCTCAACCTGTGAAGAATAAAAAAGATAACCAAATCTCAGCCTGTGAAGAAAAAACCTGTTGTGAATAGTACCAAACCAAAAATAGTAGCCTGCCTACTCATACACTACAAACAGCAACTTCATTCTTCTCAGCCCATTTCCTTCATTGGCCCAACAAACAGCAAGTTCATACACAACCAACAGTTCTGGAACATAAAAAAATGGAAATATGCCAAAACAGAGGACATTAATCTATATAATGTAGCATCATATATAATTATTATTACCAGAAGTAGCATCATAATTTATGTGATTTTTCTAGCAGCAGTATAATATACCAATGTAATTGCAAGCAACAGAGAGAACGGGTGCGCATTAAGTTAAGAAATAATCAATACGCGGTGAAGTTAAGTTGAAACACAAGTACTAGCATACACTTTCAACAACAGTCATGGATCAAATTAAAAAAATGAACTTCTAAGTTGAAATGGAACTTACAGCGCACCACTTTCCCCAAGCTTGTTCGTTGCCCGTGATGGCACCACGCGTTTCATCCCAACCGAAACCAGTTGCATTATTACGCAAGTTGTAAAACCTCGCCCAAGTATATTTTAGCCGTCTGTACTTACTTTCAACTTGCCTTGTGCTGTACTTATATTTCATCGGGCAATTGGCATTGAGTTTCTCCGTCATTTGAACCAATTGCTGTGGAGTGAATTTGCCGTCGACGCAATTTCCTTCAAGAACCTCATCTAACATGATGTCGATGAAGCATTTTTCATTCTCTGGGGGCCATTTGGCTTCACCTTGGGAGCTGTTCCCATACTCTTGTTCATAACTCATGGACATCTATAATTTCATACAACTCAAAAATGTGTTCCAATGATTTTAATTTTTCAGATTATTGTTGTGTCACAAGGTTGCAGGTATAAACCGTTGAACCCAATATAAGAACAATACAGAGAAAAAAGAGAAAAGCTTCAGTAATTATTCACCAATATTAACAACATAGCAATGAGTGGACAGTAATAAAGGAAGTTGAAAAATGAATGTGAAAATAACCATGTCCGTCTGCGGGGACACTGATTTCTTCACCAATGCCAAATTGAAGTTGAACAAAAACTGTTCATAAACCCTGTGAACGCTCGAACAGGTAGAAACGAAAATAATGTGGGCGAAATACCCAATTACAAAACCTATTCTTCATGTCGAAAATTCCTAAAATTAACTTTACCTTTCTCTTCTTTTTTTTCTCCGGCGAATTCACAGAAACGCTCCCCGTGCTTTCCGTATGCTCCCGAATAGCGGCTTCACCTACTTCGGCCGATCAATGTGGAGGTGTAATTGGTCGTTTCTGTGGTGCTTGCCTCTGGTCGCCGGCCCTCTGTCCAACACTGCCGCCGTGAATCGGAGAATCAAAGAACGAGGTCGTGTTGCGAAGAGCTTCTTCCTCGGGCATCAATGTTGGTGAAGAAGAAGGATTAGACATGTCCACGGGTCGAACCGGCCCGCCGAACCGGCCCGGATTTAGAAGAACTACGTGGACTTTGATTCCCAAATAAAGGGATACGTAGGCACCTTATTTAACATTATTAAGTTCGAGTATAATTTTTTGGCAACAAAATTTTTCATCGTACACGATATTCGAACTTAATAACTGTTAACTAAGCTCAAGTCCATTACATTAATAATTTTTTTCTTTACACTTATTCGACTTCATTTGACGTACAATTTAACATTTCTAAACTACCTCAAGTTGTACTTCTCCGCCATACTCAATAAAATACAACACCGTTAACCGTTTGGTTCCAAGAATTGACGCCCGATCATTATTTTTGTTTCATTTTGAAATGATATAGACAAACACACTAAAAAACTTATATTTTCGAAGTATATACAAACTATTTATTCAAATAAACATTAATATACATTAAAATAACAAAAAAAAAAAAATTAAAAACCCGCAAACCCGCCGGGCCCGACCCGGAACCGCCTCGACCCGCCGGGTTTGCGACCCGGCGGTTAAGGGCCGGTTCAATGAACCGGCCCTTTGTTACAAGCGGGCCGGGCCCGGTTCAGTCCACGGTGAACCGCCGATCCGGCGGGCCGGGCCGGGTTTCGACCCGGCCCGGCAAATGGACACGTCTAAGAAGGATTTTGTGGGAGAGATGCCATCGTTCTGTGTGGGTTTTAAAATGAAGGAGAAGATGTTTGCGTTGAATCGAGAAAATTTTTGATAAGACATTGCAGCTGATTTTTTATTTGGAGTAAATATAGCTTTTACAGCTGTAGAAATGGGGTGACCGACAAAACTAAATGCAACTTTCAGGTGGGACCCGTGAAGTTAAAAGGAATTTATATCCAAGATAATTTATACAGTAAAATCCGAAATTTTCCGAACAAAACTTGCATCCAATCAACTCCTATACTTTCTATTTTTCCAAAAAGCCCCTAAAGAAATAGCGTATCACCACCATTGATTATTGGACAACGTATTGATAAAGAGTAGAGATCCCACCATGCGATAATGAGACGTACACATCACAAGGAGCCAGTGTGATGTGAAGTCTACTCAGCAAGCAACAATATTCAAAAAAGAAAATAAAAACCCTCAGATCTTATCCAAATGCATTAAAAAACATTAAATCCAAGAAAAAATAAAAAAGAAAAGCCATATGTCTAAATTCCATTTGCAAAGTCTTATCTGCAACACATTAAAATCAGCGTCCCTGCGCCACAAACACGCACTGTAATTCCCCAATAGAACCTCTTTCTTCCTCAAATGGCTTTTTCCTCTCTCCATTTTCTCCTGATTTTCCCACTCATTTCCCTCGTCCCCGCCTCCATTTCTCAGAACCCCATTTTACCAAAAGCTGCAATTTTTTCTGTCAAAAAGGATTTGTCAACCCATCAGTATGTCTCCAAACTTTTCATGGGCGAAAATCTCGGCCCGATCGAGCTCGTTCTAGATCTCAGCGGCCCGTTTATATGGGCCGACTGCGGATCCATCTCCGCCTCCGGATCTCAACAGCCCATCAACACCTGTTCGCTCAAGTGCTCCATGGCCAGGCCCACCAAGGGCTGCTACTCTCCGGGGTACAACTCCAAGAGTTGTACCTTGCCGGCGGAGAACACTCTGTCGGGTGCTTCTGCTTCCGGCGAGATTCATGAAGATGAGATAGCTATCGAGTTTTGGGCCGGGTCGGGCCTTCCGAGCTCATTCGCCAAAAATGAGAGATTTTTGTTCTCTTGTGCCCCAAACTTGCTGCTAAAGGGGCTGGCTAACGGAGCTAAGGGCGTGTTTGGCTTGGGCAGTTCAAGAATTTCGCTCCCTTCACAATTGTCCACCTCCTTTGGGTTTTTTGACCGGAAATTCTCCTTGTGCCTGCCGACGTCATCAAATGGGGCAGTTTTCCTAGGCGGGAGTCCCCACGGTAGTGAAATCTCGAGCCCGATGATTTACACGCCTCTGTTTTTGGAGAAAAATGGCGTACGAGATGGGAGTTACTACATAAATTTGGGCTCCATTAAGATTTCCGGTAAGAAACTGTCTTTGCCTGAAAATGGTTTTGTCCGGACAAAATTGAGTAGTGTTGTGCCTTACACCACTTTGGAGAGAAAAATATATGCGGCATTTGTTGATGCTTATATTAAGGCTGCTAATGAAGTGAATTTGACTATGGTTTCGAGTGTGGCCCCGTTTGATGTGTGTTTTAGCTCAAAAGCAGTGGAGATCATGAAAATGGGGCCAAATGTGCCGATTATTGATCTGGTTTTGCAGAGTGAGATGGTTAAGTGGAGGATTTCGGGCAAGAACTTGATGGTGTTTGTGAGTGATGATATCATGTGTTTGGGATTCTTGGATGGTGGGATTAATCCCAAGGACTTGATTGTGATTGGTGGTTATCAGATGGAGGATTATTTGTTGGATTTCAATTTGGGAAACTCTATGCTTGGGATTTCACAATTGGGGATTGGGGGAAAGAGATGCTCTGACTTTGTGGCCTCTAAGGAGGTTTTATGATTTTTGGACAATTAATGTGAGAAAACTTTTGGTTTTGATTGAGGTCTTTCTGTATAGCTGTTGGCTTATTATGTATAATAATTCTGATCACTGTAATAGTAAATGTATTGTCCATGTCTTTCTCATGTGGATACAATGAGAATTGGTGAAAGCTCTTTGAGTAATTTGGATTGATGGAGATGAAAATGCAATATACGTGTCCTAATTATCGGTTTCTATCAACAAATCTTGTTTATTGGTTTCTATTGTTTGGTGGCCAACTTTTGTGTCGCATTTGTGAATTTCTGGTTAAATAGGTATTCGCAGTTCGTTAACATTTAACAGACCTAAAAATAGGCCTAATCAAATTCAGATCAGTTCTGATTTCACTCGCTAGAAATTCATCAGTTAATGAGTTTGATTTTTATTTTCAGATTTGATTGTAACCAAAAGAGAATGAGAAGGAAAAGGAAAAGAATATCCATCTGTGGAGGGGACTGATTTGTATGCTGCTAATTTTACATCACCATTACCTGTAGTAAGATATCTTGTTCCCAGAAAAGACTGATTATGAGATACATAGAATCTATTCATTAATTAATGACATTTATGTTTGCACTAAGCCCATCTGCTTTTCTAGCTTTATATATGGTTTACTCTTTTAGCACTGAAGCAATCAAAATAATGGTGACGATAAGTCGATAACCATCATAGAATATGACCACACTAACCTTCAAATTTCGACAAAGATTTTACCGACAGCATTTTCAAGCTCTTCAACAGCCTCTTTCGATAAATTTGGCAGACCTCAACTCTTTATTTATATCATCTATGGGAATCTTTTCAAATAGTTCAGAAATTTTTTCTTTAAGAAACAGAAAGACAGCATTTGGGGAATAGCAGAAATGAAATATGCATGAGAGAAAGAGGTGCCAAGGGGCAAAACTACATTATTTCACAGTTGTGTAATGAAATATAACACATATATATCACATGTTACGAAATCCAACACGACACTATAAGAATAACTCAAGAACTCAAATAAACCACACTCAATTAGACATTCAATTAGATGTTTGTCTTGATATACGACAGTACGGAAGATAAAAGCATCTGTCAAAGAACTCGTGATCAATTTACTTGGTGGAGGTTTTTTCAAGACATAAAAAAGCGTTATGTCACTAATATAGAACGTTAATATGCTCTTCCCTGCCAAAAAAAGAAAAAAATCTGGTACTGAACAGTAATATACAATTTCTTGCAGAACATGTACAATGCGAGAAGCAGTACATATCGTCAAGTATATGTGCACTTTGTTAGAAACAAAATGCAACATGCAAAGCCAAAAACTAATGATACGAACACTATAATTTGAAGTAAATCTTTTGGAATTACGAACGAAAACGTCTATGAATATGCATTTGTGCTCGATTATGTAAACCTGAAGGCTAAAGTCTGATGCTGTGATGCCAATGTGCTTGAATAAGGTGAGAATAGCATGAAGCAGCTCTACCTTAGCCTGATACAAAACTTATATTTCGGGCAACTGCTTGCCACATAAATGCTATGCATGTTAGAATATCATCTATCTATAATTTATAATCTACAATCTATCTATAGCTATAATCTCCCTTATATATAATTCTCAAATGTGTTCGCATGCTTCGAGATGTTATTTGTTATAATTGTATGCTTTGGATTGAGACATAATTAGGCTCGAGTGCCATATCAAATGTCAATTAGGCATGATTATTTCCATAATACATTCAATATTTTTCTTTATTTAAACAACCATTATTTATTTCATTCCATATTTTTCTCGCATAGTTACCATAATACTTTTTCTTTTTATTTCATTTTTTTTTCTATTACATATCTTCACTTCAATCGATCATATTAATATATTTCTCAATCTTTCTCTCCAATATTAACATATTACTCATTTTGAAGATGAACTAATATGATATTATTCTTTTAAAAATGATATTTATTTAAAATTTAATTGGTATGTTGTCGATCTAATAAAAATAAATAATTAATTATCCAAATTCTAAAATTACATATAAAGTTAAAAAAATATAATTTGACATCCAAATTCTAAAATTATATACGGGTGTTTAACTATTATGATTAAAAAATGAAGTTTGACAACTTAATTAAAACACAAATTATTTTAATTTAAAAAAATTAAAATAAAAACTTTAATCTCTTTATATATGCTTCTTTATTCAACACCCGTGTAATATATGAGTACTATACTAGTATATATAATTATTGTACTAGTATATATATTATTATAGTACATTATGAGTTGTTTCTTGAAAATTTTGAATTACCAAAAGGTCCTGCATTATAAATGAAGTGTAAGGTTACTAATGTAATTTTATTTATCAATGTAATTTTATTATTATGGTTACGATTCATATTTAATATACTTTTGTTCATTANCTTCTTCAAGTTTTATACATATTTATTTATGCAATAATTTATATTTTACTTGACAAAAATAGATTAATCTATTTGGTGTGCAAATGACTTGGACCGGGTTCGCACGACCTGATGTGCTTCTTGACCTATTTGTAGACCAGCAAAATCGGCCGGGAAGGGTTCTCTTCGTTAGCACTCCGACAATCAAGTTAGTCCGTAATGATGAAGACGATGAACAGTAGATATAAAGCACTGTATGTATAATAAAGTGTGTAGAGTGAAAATGTACATACCTCATCCCTTTATACAGTGGCGGATCTAGCTCATAATATGAGTGAGGGCCTACTTGTTTCTAGAAAAATAAATATAATACATCATAATAAAGTATAAATACAAAATAGACGTTCATAGAAATTCTTATAAGTTTTCAGAGCTTGGTATGACTTTACAATAAGGTCTTTACATTTTCTTTCGGCCTAACAATAATATTATAATTCACCTCAAGTATATTTGGAATAAAAGATGCTAATTTTGAAATACTTTCACATGCACTTTTTTGTCAAGACTACTTATAAAAGTATTTCTCCATAATTGAATATAAAAAATAAATTATAATGTATAAAATGCTTTATCTAATATATCAAGCTTTTAGGAGCACTACAAGTTATCAGTCACACACAAATTTAAATATGTTAATAGTCTTTTAAAAAACAATATTCAATTAACTGCAAGTTTAGATTTTTAATTTTTTACCAAATCTAATAAAAAATGACTAGATTTACTTTCACCAAGATAAACAAGAACAATGACTTTTTTTCTCATTATCTCTCTTTTTTTCCTTTCTTTGTGTTCCCATTGTTTTTTTTTTCATTTAATTAATTGAGCATTAAACTATTTTTTGAGTAAGGTATATAAGATAGTATTTTTTTTTCCTCCGCCCCTGCATTTATATATGGTGTTACCTTGTTTTCCAAGACTGCCCGAGCTACCCATTCGTACTGCCCGAACTGCCCAATTTTATTATGCCACATAGCATAATCCACGTGTGGTGCTAATAATCATTATATTCGTTCTTATCCATTAGCTTTCTTTGTTAGACGGTCTAATTGTGAGACCGACCCCAGTCGTCATGAGGTAGATCGTCTTCCTAGCTAGGCTCGTGTACTCTGCTTTCTGGTTGATCTATCGACCTGCGTGTCTCCAAGTCGAGTTTCTACTAGGCCATCCGAGGGTCCTAGCTCGACCTATCGATGTCTCTATCGACTTGGTGAATCCCTTAATCTCTGATCGACCTACCGGTTCACTCAGTTTAGTTGTCTTATTTCTCGGGCCAAGTCAACACGGTTTGGTATCCCAAATCATCTGGTACCCCCACTCTGGTCGAGTTAGGATGACTCGAGCTAAGAGTAAATCCGATTATTTTTGGTACCGCTTTGTGAGATTGTGCATTGCTTAACCGACCACTTTACTTTCGGTTTTTTTTTTTTTTTTATTTTTTTTTTTTTTTTATTACGGAATGACATTCAACCTCTGGCTGAGGTCCCAATTTCAAATTTTGAATTTCAAATCTCTACCACCTGTCAGATTAAACTAGTCTAAACGTTATGTTGACGTAACTGCCTCACAGTCCATGATGTCCTCTTGTAGTGTACCCATTAATGCTACATAAATGAAGCCCCTCTGGTTTTCCTTTAATTCAACGATCACAAATATTTTGTCTCATCATCTCATATAGCTTTACTTTCATCTGTTGATTCAGATCTTTATCTAACGGTCCTGCTCAACCTGTCTCTTCAACTCGTTCTTTAATGTTGATCGTCCACTTCGATCATGATCCAACGGTTGGGCTCGATAGACCTTTCAACATCCCTTATTCTTCACCTATAAATAGGACCCTTAGCCACCATTTTTGAGTTTTCCACCTTTCCGAAAATTCTCTTGCTATTATACTCTCCCAGCCTTTTGCAACCAAAGTTAATTTTTTGTCGTTGTGCTCTATCGTCGACCACTAGCAACTCCGACGCTGCCTCAATCGGCCATCAGCGACTCCGACGCTGCCTCCATCGACCAGGACATGAGCCCTCCGAGCTCTTTCATGATTTATTCTTCCTCTCTAGGAACTTTTCTTGAACCTACTCCTATTTCGTCTTGCCTTGCTCCTTGTCCATCTTCACCCTTTCTTTCTTTTTCTTGTGTTACATTCTCCACCTCTCGACCTCTCCAACTGGTCGATAAGTCCGACGAAGAGATTGATGAAGAAACTGAAGTTGATTCCCCTCCTCGATCTACCCCCATCAGGATTGCTGCAGTTCACTGGCCTAACATTTTAGCTGTATTAGTGATGATCAGCTCGATTCCTTTCTATTTGGGTGTGGCCTGCCCAAAGATTGAGAGTAGATTGAGAGTACATTTCTCCTCTACCTTCTGGCATCTTTGAGCGTCCCTCACTAGGTTGCTACATGTTCTTCTAGGACCAAGTGGAGCTCGGCCTCAGATTTCCCCTATACAATGGCCTGCTCGACCTCTACAGCGTTTTCGGCCTTCCCCTCAACCAGCTCTCTCCTAACGCTATCCAACACCTCGTTGTTCATTCTATACTTACTTTCTGTTAGATTAACCCCGATTTTTTCTTTTATTGCTATGTAGCCAAAGACCACAAAGAGGCCTTGTACCTCGCGAGCCACAATAAGGCTAAGTTATTGCTATGTAGCCAAAGACCAAATTATTTTCTGTATGAACTCATTCTCCCATCCGAATCTCTACGAATTCATTTTCTCTTTCCGGGTTGTGTATAACTCTATTTTTTAAACCAAGCAACCTCGTTCTACTTCTTTATTTTACGTGCAAAGATTGTTGGAGTTCGTTTTTATTCAAAAATATGTCGTTTTCCATTTTTTTTTTCGACAGCAAATTAAAACTCATTTTTATTTCAACTAATGGCTTTCGTATTTCTTTTCGGCTTGTAAATAACTCCAATTCCAAACAATCTCGTTTTACCTCCTTCTTTTACTTTAAAAGATTGTTAGTGTTTGTTCTTGTTCAAAAATACGTAGTTTTCAATTGTTATTTTTCGCCAACAATGACGACTCGTTGTTATTTTAATTATTTGCTTTTCTTTTTTCAGGCTGTCAAGTAACTCCATTTCTTTTAAACCAAACAACTTCGATTTACTTCTTTCTTTTACTAGTAAAGTTTGTCAATGTTTGTTCTTGTTCGAAAATACTATATTTGCAATTATTATTTTACAACAACACTTGCAACTTGTTCTTATTTCAATTAATTAATTATTTTTCTTTTTTGGGTTGTCAAGAATTCCATTTCTTTTTAAACAAAAAAACCTCGTTTTACTTCTTTCTTTTACGAAAAAAGATTGTTAGAGTTCATTCTTCTTCGAAAATACCTAGTTTTAGTTGTTATTTTTCTACGACAATTGCAACTCGTTATTAGTTTAGTTAATTGCTTTCGTTTTCTCTTTTCGAATTGTCTAGAACTCTATTTTTTTCAACCAAACAACCTCGCTTTACTTCTTTATTTTACGAGCAAAGATTGTTGGAGTTCATTTTTCTTAAAAAATATTTTGTTTTCAATTTTTTTTTTCAACAACAAATTAAAACTCAGTTTTATTTCAACTAATTGCTTTCGTATTTCTTTTCAGCTTGTGATTAACTCCAATTCTAAACAACCTCGTTTACCTCCTTCTTTTATTAAAAAAGATTGTTAGTGTTTGTTCTTGTTCGAAAATACCTAGTTTTCAATTGTTATTTTTCGACAATAATTGCAACTCGTTCTTATTTTTATTAATTGTTTTCGTTTTTCTTTTTGGGTTATCAAGAAATCCATTTTTTTTAAACCAAACAACCTCGTTTTACTTCTTTCTTTTAAGAGCAAAGATTGTTGGAGTTCATTCTTCTTCGAAAATACCTCATTTTTAATTGTTCTTTTCAAAAGCAATTGAAACTCGTTCTTATTTCAACTAAT
>BKCP01007070.1:1865720-1882320 GCA_008636005.1 Striga asiatica | reverse complement strand
GNNNNGNNGGAAATTCGAAAATTGTAAGAATTTTCGATTTTACGGTAACTGTTCGTTTTAAGTCAGAATTTGGTTCCGTAAATTGGAGAATTTTCACTAAATCTCGAATTTAATCATTGAGATCAGATTAGGATCAGAAGAGGGGCCTTTCTAAGCATTGACTATGGGTTGGAGAAGTTTACAAGTTCAGAATACTATTTATTATCTATATTTATTTTTACAAGTTTGTATTGTTTATTTTGTTATTTTCTTCACTCAATTATGATGTCTTGCAAATTGTGCCTATAAATAGAGGCCTAAAAATCAGAGTTTATGCACCAAAGTTAAGTACCAAAAGTTATATAAGAGTGTAAGAGAGATAAGTAGTAGAAACTTTGGAGAAGTGAAGAATTTGAAGTAAAGAATCAAGTTTTTATTCTAGCAAGAAGGAGGTAATTTACTTATCTTAAAGTTACATGCTTAAGTTCATGTTTTGATAATAATTTTACATGTTTATAAGTATGTATATCATGATATACAAGTTAAGTTTATAATTGATTCTATGAATATAAAGAGTTAAAGTTGTTCAAGATCAATTATATGATATACGTACTTGATTTGATGAGATGTGGATAAAGATATGAATAAGCTGGAAGACTATAATTTAAATGAATGATTATTATGTAAAAGAGGAGTACATGAAAACAAGAATTAAGAGATTTGGCAAAATATAGCTTGAGTTATGAATTTTTAAAGATGAACGTGTAAGATGAAGTTTATGTTCACTATTGAATTTAAATTCTCATAACTTGATGAATATGCATGATAAAATTATAAAATTTTGAGGACATGTCTAATTACAAGTTGAGATTATGACTGTTAAGTTTCATAATTTAAAGATGGGAAATGAATAAGTTATGAATATAAGAAGGCATATATGTAAAGATAAGTATATATGCAAGAATATTCATGAAATGTTCAAGTTGTTAAAACGAGATGATCATGAATAGTTCTCATATAAGTGATGAGTAATTTGATGATGTTTTGGTGTAATATGTTGAGTATACAATTTTATAAAGATTGTATTATGTATTATATATTAACATCATGATTAAATGTTATTGAGTATATGAGCATAGTACTTAGTATATTTGTCTATATTTGATGTAACTTGCAGATACAGTACCAGTACAGCACTTATCGTTTTTCAAATGATTTCAAAGACAAAAAGGTGGGGACCCTGAATGGGTATCACGTTAAGTACGACATTGATGTCATATGGGATGAGGAGACCATCAGTTGTCTCAGAGTTTATCCTAAAGTTTAAGTTTATTACGCTTGGGATGAGGAGGCATTAATTTGTTCTCAGAGATTATATCCTAAGTTCTGATGGAGGCCGTTAGGTGCCTTAGAAATATCCATCAGAGTGTGCACACGTATCCGATTAACTATCGGCAAGATAAGAGAAAAGTTTAAGTTACCGATCAGATATCGGTTTATGATTTTCCATATTCGTTACTCACCCCCATGAGTTTTAGTTTCAGGTAACAGGTCGAAGAGGAGGTGTGAGTGGGGCAGTGTTGGTGTGGATAGTGGACTCAGATGAAGACAAGCTTTGATACGGACATTTATAACAGTCTGTATAATTAACCATGTTTTCAAGTATTTCCGCTATGCATATTAAGTATTGAACTTGCATTTTAATGAATTTCATATTTCAAGTTTTTACCATTATGAGAAATATGATTATGGTATTTAAAATGCAAGTTTAAAGGAAATCTGTTTTAATTATGTATAAAGAAGTATTAGACAAAAGTTTAAAGATAAACGGATTTTCAAGATGATTAGTTTGAGTAGCATCCTGAGTTAGTCGCAAAAGATTTCGAAAGAATTAAGTATATTCGAAGTAAAAGTTGCGAAAAATTTACTCTGATAAGCGGGGTGTTACAGGTGGTATCAGAGCTAGAGTTTTAAATGTTCTGTATACTAAAAGGTTAAGTTCTGAAAGAGTAAGTTTTCATAGAAATCAAAGTTTTTACAGGAAGTTTCAAGAAAACCCGACCACACCACGCTCACACCTCGTCAACTACCAGGTAAGTGCTGTTCAAAGTTTTATATAAGTTTTTCAATATATTCAAATTTACTAAGTCTATGCTCAATAAGAATTCATATATACGAACTCTAGAAATTTGTTTATATGTTCAAGTATTAAAGTTTAAAATCTAGTTTATCAAGTTGACTAGATTAAGAAAGAACTCAAACATTCTAAGTTAAGTCATAAGATTCAAGTTAAGATCTGATCATAAAGATTGACGATGTATTTGAGCCAAGTATAAGAAGTAACGGTATTTCAGGATATAATAGCCAAAAGTACGGGGAAAATCATGGAGGTTTGAAATAAGAACCAAAAAGCCGGATCAGATCCTGTAGGCTTGAAAACTGAACCGTAAGAAATAAAGTTTTAAGAAAATAGTCAAATTTTTATAAATCAGAAGTTTTGATACCTTATCAGTTAGATATCATGAGTTAAAAGTGGCAAAGTTCGAGATAAAGTTATAAGTTATTTATATTAGTACTTGTAGAATAAGAACACGTCTACAAAGTACTTTTCAGAAATCAATGAGTATAAGTTTAAGGTATCGACATATAATAGTCACGTAGCCGGGAAAATTATGGAAACCTGAAATAAGGGTTATTAAGTCCGAATTACCTGGAGACTTGAAATCGAACCTTAAAAGATATCAGTTAATAAGTAACACATTCCAGATACCGAGATAAGTATTTAAGTTTCTAGGAAGAATTTTTTAAGTAAGCAAGAGTAATTTGGACATGTGAAAGCTAAAGATAGTCTTTTTAATAAAGTAAAGACTAATATGTTTTTATCTTGGAGAAAGTATTTATCCCCAAAGATAAATGATGAGTTTAAAGCCATAAATAAGAAATGGTGAGAAAAAGTAAGAAAGAGTTAAGATTAACCGGAACTCTAGCACAAGCTAGGTGTTTTCGGAAAATTAATAATTTCCTTAAAGTTTAGTATAGCTATTTATTAATGGTTATACTGTTTAAGTTGAATGGTTGGTGGTTTTAAGAATGCCGCGAGGCAAAGTTTCAAGACCACAACTGAGTAAAGTTTAAGAAGCATAGAATCTTGACTAAATCAAGAAGTTATCTCAGTCCAGAAATAAGTAGTATTGATGTGTGAATCAAGTATATACTAGAAGAGAATATTTTGCACAATCAATCTACTTGATAGATAGAAATTTTAATATCATGGAAAGTCAAAAGCAAAGAGCTAGACAAAGATTCAAGTACACTGTTGAGAACTCCATTATTTCTAAGAAGCTAGTACAGAAATATCAGAAAAAGGAGATACAGACAAATTCTCAACTAGTACAAAGTTATATTTCATAAAGGGAGGGTGCGTCTCAAGAGCACAAGACTCCATAACTCTGCCACCCATCATGGATGCAGTTTCACAAAGATAGATCTAAAGGATCAAATGCTCGCTTGCGTTTGAATCCTGGAGTTTCCACAGAATCTTGAACTGTTGAGATGCTGTTTTGAAGCTTCTGGATAAGTTCAGAGGATGTGTTTGCAGACTTGAATATTTCTCTTTGGAAGGGAGATATAAAAGTTTGATACACTCCTTCATCTAGAAATCCAAGCAAATGGTGGAAAAAGTTATTGAAATTCAACAAACCAATAGGTTTGGTATGAAATTTCATTTCTGCCCAAGTAGCAAGGATAAAAGTAGTCATTAAAGTTCCATATCCACCAGGAAGAATGATGAAAGCATCACAACTAGATATCATAGACATCAAGCAGTCATAAATTGAAAGAGTTATCATCAAAGTAGCAGAATCTTTGACCACCTTTGATGAAGTGAGATAAAAAGGAAGGATACTTCTCACCTGGATGTCGAAGCATTTAGCAGCCATTAAGAGGTTGTTAAAGAAATAGATACTAGTTCCTCCATAAAATATGTTGATGTTATGTTTCCCCAATTCTTTCACCAGTTGGCTTACAACATAAATGTTGTGAGGAACATTTACAAATTTAGAACCACCAAGAATGCACACAGTTCTGAGGGGCTGAAGAAGTTTAGAACCTTGAGAAGACTCGGCAGTAGCCATTTATTATGAGAGATAATTGGCTAAGAAGATAGATTTGCCTTTTAAAGAAGAGAAGTTCCGACAAGAAAGCAGTTGAGTCTTAAATGACTCTTATCTGTCAGAAGCGATAAGATTTATATACAGTACTTTGGTACTATCAAGAACAATGTTGACAAACATGATAATTGGAAATAATATTTTCCAGACTATAGAGTTTTTCTTCATGTTTGAACAGAAGCCATAAAGACATCATTTCTCGATGCACATATCCACTAGAATGTGTATCAAGAATCTGCTGAATATTTTGATCCAGAGATTCCTTACTCAAGCCATTCTTGATGAAAGTTATTTTATCTTCTCGATTATTTGACACAAAGCCCAAAGAAGTACAGCGAGAGTCACAGTTCCAACGAGCACATTTATAGCAGCCGCCTATTCTTTTTGCTCTACGTTTCTTGGCAAAAGTGCTTTTACCCATACCTGACAGATACTTGTATGCATTGGGATACTCGCCAGATACACGAACTTTTGCTTCAATCTGCCATCTTTATCATTTGGGATATTATTGAGCATGAGTATTCTCAATCTTTCTACTCGAGCTCGATAAATTCTCTTTATGATATTAAGAGGGAGAAAAGAATAGAATTTTCGGATTTTTAGCAGTGCTAAATCCATTGGTGATTCGGACCATTGCTGAAGAAGATTAAAGGATTACCAAGTTGGTTTATAGAAGAAAGATGAGTATGAGATAAGTTTTCGGGTATGATTAAATTATACGAATGTCAGAAGATGCACAGCCAGTATGCATTTAATGCAATTGAAATCAGATGTGAGATGTCGGCAATAAGTGAGATGTTGCGACATTATGACAGTTGAATCATTAAAGGTAAATAAAGTTTACCTTAATGATTGGAATTATGGTATGACCACAGAATGGTCAAATTATTCCACATTAGAACAGAAATTTCAACGAAATTCTCGACTATAGTTAAGTCGGAGAAGTTGAAGTTAGAAAATATCAATAGTGATATTAACTAAAAAGGTTTCTAGAAAAAGAAGCAAGTTTAGTATAGTAAGATGTTAGTATAGAATGGAGATGTGACTTGTTAATGATGACAAGTGACATCGACATTATGGTACAATGCATATAGATGTTCCGCACCCGAAGGGCCCCGGGTAGTGGGTAAATCGTATGCAATGTATCGCATAGTCAGTCAGATAAGTATTTTATATCAATTCTTCTCTAAAGTTGTCCAGTGTGCATAAAGTTTTACGTAACAATGTTACGTGAGTACGTGTGCGATTCAGAGTATGTGCTTTTGCACAATGAGTTTCAGTAAGATTTAACCTACGAGGACCAGCCGATAGAAGTTTTGGACCAGAAGGTTCATTGGCTGAGGAATTGAGATATTTCCTCGTAAGTATAAAATGGAATCGCCACATAGCGTTAGATGCTACTGGGGAGTGAGAAGTTGATGTTAGTATTCGTTTTCCATATTTCGAGTTCTGAGATATATATACATAATTTGTACATATCTCAGATTCAGTATTTCCGAGGGCGGAAATAGTTTTAAGGGGGGTAGATTGTAATATCCCATTCAGTAATTAATAAAAGTAATTATTTTAGTTCTAAGTTTGAACTAATTACTTTTATTAATAATGCTCGTTCCTAGTTTCGAGCCCAGTTATTAAGTTATTCAGTTATAAGTTCGACTTTAAGTTGAAAGTATTCTCGGTTAAATTTTATTTAGTAATCGAGCCAGTTCAGTAATTAATTAATTCCGGTCTGTTTATTTTTATAAATGAATTTATAAGATGGGATTAATTATAATAAGATGACGAATAATAAAAATCGAGTATATTTTGATTACTCGTTCAAGATAAGTCGTGAACCGAACCAAGCATGTTCGGTTACGAGTTAAGATTATTACCGAGCAAATGAATCTCGAGCCTAGCTTAGTTTTGAGTATTGATCAAGTTATAAGGATTAATTAGACATTAATGTTTATTGAATTGAAATAAGTTAATTAAGATGAAGTTCAAGTTCAAGTAACATTCCATTTTATTTAGCTAAATGGATGTAAATTTGGCCATTTCTAGTTTGAATGAGAAAGAAAAAGAATAATAAGTCGAGACAAGTTAAGTATTGAGTTCGGTTAAGTATCCATGAACATTTAAGTTATAAATGTTCAAAGAAGTGAGAAAATTTACTTAGACATTTTAGTCTATTTAAATTATTAGAGAGAAATATGAAATTTTTAGAATTTTCGTTTTTTTCGGTTTCGATTGTAGTCGGAATATATGTCCGATTTCAGTTCCGAGAAATAAATTAAATTATTTTCTCTCTATAATTTTAGTAGACTACAAGATAAGAAAAATTTTTCAGCATAAAAAGGAAATATGCCAAAAGAAAAGAAGGAAATTCGAAAATTGTAAGAATTTTCGATTTTACGGTAACTGTTCGTTTTAAGTCAGAATTTGGTTCCGTAAATTGGAGAATTTTCACTAAATCTCGAATTTAATCATTGAGATCAGATTAGGATCAGAAGAGGGGCCTTTCTAAGCATTGACTATGGGTTGGAGAAGTTTACAAGTTAAGAATACTATTTATTATCTATATTTATTTTTACAAGTTTGTATTGTTTATTTTGTTAATTTCTTCACTCAATTATGATGTCTTGCAAATTGTGCCTATAAATAGAGGCCTAAAAATCAGAGTTTATGCACCAAAGTTAAGTACCAAAAGTTATATAAGAGTGTAAGAGAGATAAGTAGTAGAAACTTTGGAGAAGTGAAGAATTTGAAGTAAAGAATCAAGTTTTTATTCTAGCAAGAAGGAGGTAATTTACTTATCTTAAAGTTACATGCTTAAGTTCATGTTTTGATAATAAGTTTACATGTTTATAAGTATGTATATCATGATATAGAAGTTAAGTTTATAATTGATTCTATGAATATAAAGAGTTAAAGTTGTTCAAGATCAATTATATGATATATGTACTTGATTTGATGAGATGTTGATAAAGATATGAATAAGCTGGAAGAGTATGATTTAAATGAATGATTATTATGTAAAAGAGGAGTACATGAAAACAAGAATTAAGAGATTTGGCAAAATATAGCTTGAGTTATGAATTTTTAAAGATGAACATGTAAGATGAAGTTTATGTTCACTATTGAATTTAAATTCTCATAACTTGATGAATATGCATGATAAAATTATGAAATTTTGAGGACATGTCTAATTATAAGTTGAGATTATGACTGTTAAGTTTCATAATTTAAAGATGAGAAATGAATAAGTTATGAATATAAGAAGGCATATATGTAAAGATAAGTATATATGCAAGAATATTCATGAAATGTTTAAGTTGTTAAAATGAGATGATCATGAATAATTCTCATATAAGTGATGAGTAATTTGATGATGTTTTGGTGTAATATGTTGAGTATACAATTTTATAAAGATTGTATTATGTATGATATATTAACATCATGATTAAATGTTATGAGTAAAAGATGATATGGCTTGAGATTATTTTCACTTTCAAGTTAATTAAGTGAAAATTTAGTATAAGCCAATTTGGAGATATGATGAATGATGAATTAAGTATTTGATTGAGTAAAAGATCAAATTAAGTTAAGATAAGTTTATAAATCATGTTGATGATGTTGGTAAAAGTAAGCATATTTTAAGTTTAAATCAAGTATAATGTGAAATATAGTTATTTTCACATTTGAGTTATGACATGCTAAGTATAATACCATATTAATGTTTATGAAGACATGATTTATACAAGGTTAAGTAATTGACCTTAAGTATAAATAAAAAGAGAAGTTAAGTATAAACTTGAGAAAAAGCAAGTTTAATGAATTTCTATAAGATTTGGATAAGTTAAAAATCCTAAAAATCTTATTGAGTATATGAGCATAGTACTTAGTATATTTGTCTATATTTGATGTAACTTGCAGATACAGTACCAGTACAGCACTTATCGTTTTTCAAATGATTTCAAAGACAAAAAGGTGGGGACCCTGAATGGGTATCACGTTGAGTACGATATTGATGTCATATGGGATGAGGAGACCATCAGTTGTCTCAGAGTATATCCTAAAGTTTAAGTTTATTACGCTTGGGATGAGGAGGCATTAATTTGTTCTCAGAGATTATATCCTAAGTTCTGATGGAGGCCGTTAGGTGCCTTAGAAATATCCATCAGAGTGTGCACACGTATCCGATTAACTATCGGCAAGATAAGAGAAAAGTTTAAGTTACCGATCAGATATCGGTTTATGATTATCCATATTCGTTACTCACCCCCATGAGTTTTAGTTTCAGGTAACAGGTCGAAGAGAAGGTGTGAGTGGAGCAGTGTTGGTGTGGATAGTGGACTCAGATGAAGACAAGCTTTGATACGGACATTTATAACAGTCTGTATAATTAACCATGTTTTCAAGTATTTCCGCTATGCACATTAACTATTGAACTTGCATTTTAATGAATTTCATATTTCAAGTTTTTACCATTATGAGAAATATGATTATGGTATTTTAAATGCAAGTTTAAAGGAAATCTGTTTTATTTATGTATAAAGAAGTATTAGACAAAAGTTTAAAGATAATCGGATTTTCAAGATGATGAGTTTGAGTAGCATCCCGAGTTAGTCGCAAAAGATTTCGAAAGAATTAAGTATATTCGAAGTAAAAGTTGCGAAAAATTTACTCTGATAAGCGGGGTGTTACACTAACAAATTAAAGATAGCAAATCAAAAGCTGCAAAACCTACTGACAAAGCAAAGAAAACACATCAATAGCTGCAAGTGAGAAAATCCATCCAGTCCTGGTGAGCTGCTTTAATGGTGACATGGATGGGCATGAGAACATCTTGGAATATGCAAAGGTTACGGGTCTTCCAGAGCCACCAAAGGATATATGTAGTGTGTTGAATCCTAGCCTCTGATGTCTCTGATGAGCACACTGAACAGATGAAGTTCCACCAGCAACCAAATGAGGAGTCCTGTGAAGGATACATATTCCAAGAAACTGGTGTAGTGCTCCAAAGTCTAGCTGCTCTTGAGCAATGAAATAACACATGATTTACAGTTTCTGGACCTTCTCCACAGAGGCTGCAAATGACATCAATGTTCAACCCTCTTCTCTGAAGTTTTTTTTTTGACTGGGAGAGCTCCAGAAATGCATTTCCAAATGAAAATTTTAACTTTGTTAACCACTTTCAACTTCCAGAGTCTCAGTCTGTAATTTGATAAGGTATGACCAGATAGATTGCTGTTGCTAGGAATATCTAAAGAGAGCAGTTTGTTCTTAGACAAAAAGGAGTATGTACTGGATACTGAGAACTCACCTTTCTTGTTGAATTTCCAGTACTGTCTATCCTTGTGTCCATCTTTGAGAGTGTTAATGCAGAGAATGGCATTACTGTCTTGAGTGTTACAAACTTGATTAACCAGCCATGTGTTCCACCCATGCCCCTTGCAATGTCAATGAGAGAGGGTTTGGGATGCAGTAGAGAGGGGACCCAATTAACATCATCTATTCTGGTTGTTGCCCCACTTCTGATTTCTACTGCAAACCCTTTGGCAAAGGTGGGAAGTACATCTATCCAGTTGGACCAAAGCCAGGAGCAGTTAGAGGTCTTGACAACATCAAAAAGAGAGCAATGAGGAAAGTACCTTTCTTTTAGTATTCTGCTGACTAAGAGATGAGGTTGGGTAGATAATCTCCAGAATTGCTTACATATGAGGGCAGTGTTGAATAGCTGAAGGTCTAAAAACCCAAGACATCCATTTTCTTTTGGGAGTGAGAGCAAACTCCATGCTTTCCAGTGAATACCTTTTTGTTGATCTTCATTTGTACTCCACCAAAAGTTAGAGCAGAGCTTAGAGATGTTAGCACATAAAATTTTTGGCAATTGGAAACAAGACATGGTGAACATCGGAAGAGCCTGCAGAACAGCCTCGATGAGGACTGCTTTTCCTGCTTGACTAAGCAATTTTAATCTCCAACTCTGAATTTTAGACGTAACTGAATCAAGGACATATTGAAAAGTGTCCAGCTTTGATCTTCCAATACCAAGAGGGAGACCAAGGTATCTAGTAGATCTGTGGCAAGTGATACCTTCCAAAGTTGCACAAATTATGGCTTTAAGAAACTCAGGTGTGTTTCTACTGAAAAAAACAGAAGACTTACTGAGGTTGACAATTTGCCCAGTGAACAGTCTGTATCTCTCTAAAACTGAAAGGATTGAGTTTTCCTGATCAACTGTGGCCTTACAGAAGAACAATGAGTCATCTGCAAAAGAAGGTAGGAAACAGCAGGGCCATTCTTGGACAATTTCAAACCAGTTAGCTGACCAGATATTGAAGCTTGAGAGACAAGGGCAGTGAGCATTTCAGCAACAATAATAAAGAGATGAGGAGATAGAGGATCCCCTTGTCTTATTTCAGTTGATTAATTTAATTTTTTTTCGGGTTGTCAAGAATTCTATTTTATTTTAAACCAAAAGACCTCGTTTTACTTTTTTCTTTTACGAGAAGAGATTGTTAGAGTTCATTCTTCTTCGAAAATATCACGTTTAATTGTTTTTTTCAACAATAGTTGCAACTCTTTCTTATTTCAATTAATCTTAATGGTGCCAATATTTATCAAAATTTTTTTAAAATAATGTATAATCCTAAGTAATATAAAAAATTATAAAATATAAGAATTTAGGAAATTTTATTACAAAAGAAAAGAGAGAATTTTATGAAATATAAATAAAAAAATAGATAAAAAGAGAGAAAAGTTTACTAAATAGCCTGCCGCTCTCGGAATTTGCTGCTCTTTCTTTCATTAAATTAAAATAGAGTAAAGACAGAGAAATGAATAGATGAAGAATTTTTCTCACATGTCAAATATTTAAAAAAAAACGAAAAATAAACCTATAATAACTCAAGGAGAGGGACATGTTGGCAGACACTTTTTCACTCAAGCTAGGCGAGTACATGAGATTGTTGTCTATCCCAAATCTCTTAATTTGAGTGTGTATTNCAACAACTAAACAAAAAGACGACATTAGTTCGAGACATCCGATAGAAAGGAAGGGGACCCAATAAGGAGGGAATCATTCCAAACACATGAGGAATGCGAAGAGACCGTCCACCTTATTATGTTGTGAGTTACTCCGTTTTGATCCCTCGATAAATATCCACACCGACTACAATCGAAACGAGACAAGAGGCCTACAATATCAGCGAACACCCCGAACAGAGGGTCAAGCTCATGACGGAGGGAGATATCACTGACAACTCCCATGGAGTTCGATAAGACCAACTGGATATTTAAGCCCAAATCCGTCGCGACGCTTAATCCAAACCGAAAGGCTAAAGCTTCCGCTAGTAAAGGGGAAAAGGAGCCCGACAAACAAAGATGAAAAAGAAAACTAGACAAGCCCCTGAGTAATCAGGAATCCACCCGCCAAGGCCAACCTTTTTTATTCAATTCTTTATTTTTTAATATTGAAACTTTAACACCGTGTATTGCCAAAGCGGGTTTATAAACTCAAACCTTAAAGCTACTTTAATGGTAAACCTCTAGATTTGAGTTTACAAACATGTGCATATCCGTTAAAGATGCTCTTATATAATAGAAATCTTATCAGTATCAGGTTTTCAAACCTCGTAAAAACCAGTTATCAAAGTTACCTAAGAGAGATGGATTGGAGGGTTAGAGGAAAGGGAGGACACAACTTTCCCCTTGAAATTTAAATATTGAACGACAGCTGGGAAGAATACAGGATAATAAGGGGAGGACACAACTTTCCCCTTGAAATTTCAATATTAAATGACAGCTGGGAAGAATACAAGATAAATAAAAATATATCTCCATACTCTGACCAAGATAAAGGATAAAGCCTTTCCAAACTCCGAAGCTCCTACTGAAATTTCCTTTCACTTTTTTCAGAGGCCCGTCTCTCGTTCATGTGCATATGCTCCACTTGCACAATCGTGTCTCAAAAAATGCCTGTATAAAAGGAATATTAATTACTCATTCTTCACAAGTTGTGTTCACTGCAAAAAACTGTCCTGCTCCATCATGACTCCACCGCTCTTTCTCATATTTCTCTCCCTTTTCCTATCAATCCCATCCGGCCCGGCCCGGGCCCAAACACACCCAAAACCCATCCATCCCCGGGCCCTCCTCCTTCCCATCACCAAAGATCCTTCCACCAACCAATACATCACCACCATCTCCCAGAGGACCCCTCTCCGCCCCATCAAGCTCACGCTCGACCTCGGCGGCAAGGCCCTGTGGGCCGCCTGCGACCGGGCCGAATACAACAGCTCCACCTACAAGCCCGCACTCTGCGGCTCCCATCCCTGCACGGTAGCCAACTCAACCTCCTGCGACAAATGCTGGGACGGGCCTCGGCCCGGCTGCAACAACAACGCCTGCTCGGCCCTCGTCTACAACACCGTCGACCGGTCAGCCCAGGCCGGCGAGCTGGCCACTGACGTAGCCGCCCTCCGCTCGACCGACGGCTCCAACCCGGGCCCCATCGTGCGCGTGCCCGACCTCTTATTCACCTGCGGGTCCCGTTTTCTCGGCGAGAAGCTCGCCAAGGGGGTCAGGGGCATGGCGGGGTTCGGGAGAACCGAGACCTCGCTCCCCTCGTTGCTCACCGGAAGCTTCCAGATCCCGAAGAAGTTCGCGATCTGCCTAAGCTCGTCGAGGGGCGTCGCGTTCGTCGGGAGCGGGCCCTACGTGTTCCTTCCCGGCGTGGACGTCTCGGCCCGGCTCGTCTACACGGGCTTGATCGCCAACCGGTTCAGCACCGTCCAGCCCGTGATCGACGGCTTTCCGGACAAATCGAGGCCGTCGACCGAGTACTTCATCGGCGTGCGGGCCGTGAGAGTCAACCAACGGGCCGTGCCGTTGAGCCCGAAGCTGCTGAAAATTGGAAAAAAAGGGGAAGGGGGAACGAAGATCAGTACGGTCGAGCCGTACACGGTTCTGCGGTCGGTGATTTATAGAGCGGTCACGAGGGCATTTGTGGCGGCAATTTCGGGGGTGCCGAGGGTGGGCCCGGTTGGCCCGTTCGGGACGTGTTACAATGCGTCGAGCCTAGGGAGCACGAGGGTCGGTCCGGGGGTGCCGGCGATTGAATTTGTGCTGGAGAATAATGCCACGTGGACGATCTTTGGGGGGAATTCGATGGTTACGGTGAGGGGAGGTGACGTGGCGTGCTTGGGATTCGTGGATGGGGGCGAAAAGGCGAGGACCTCGATTGTGATTGGAGGATATCAGCTTGAGGACAACTTGTTGGAGTTTGATATGGAGAAATCTAGGCTCGGGTTCAGTTCCACGTTGTTGGGTCGTCAGACCAACTGCGCTAACTTCAATTTTACGGCCAAGGCTTGAGATCTAATTAATAAAGATCTGCTGGGTGTTTGATTTTTAGTTTGGATTAGAGAAAATCTGAATGCTCTCGTCTATTAAGGCACTGGAGTGATCTTGGAATGTGCTCAAATCGAGTGAACTTTTCTTTTTCTCTTATATCGTTATATCCATTCCACGGGGTACTTGATAAATCAAATGGTGGTTTAATTGCAGATTTAGTTATAAGGAAAATATTCATTTTTAATCTATTACTAGTACAATACCCGTGTATTACACGAGTGTTGAATTAGAAAGCTTTTGTAAAAAATATTAAATTTTTATTTTTTTATAAACTAAAATAATTTAATTTTATATAAAACAATAATTTGGGTTTTAATTAAATTTTTAAATTATTTTTTTTAATCGTAATAATTAAATACCCGTACATTAAATAAAAATGTCAATCCGTATTAATAAATAATTTTATTTTCTAATTAATTTTAAAAAATTATTTTATTATTATTATAAAGATAAATATAATTTATTTATTTTATATATACAATATGGATGTCAAATCGAAGCTCATCAAAAGATGATTAATTTGATATATTATATATGTAAAACCGATAAGAAATACAAAAGTTATCAACTTTTAAAATATATTTGCAATATTTTTTGTCAAATAGAATTCCAAAGCATGATAGCTTGGCACGTAGGCTCACCGCAATCTGAAATTATACATAGAGGAAATTTTGGTCATTTTATAGTAAAAGTCTACCCTTTTGACGACATTAAACTTATTACATTAATTTAAAAAATTCATCAAATAAGATTACACTAATCATTACTGGCAGGATTCTAAAATAATAAATAAGTTTCTTAACAAATTTACAATACCACTAATAATAATAAAAATTAAAAAAATAAATAATTAATTAAATGAAATATTTCCATTCTCATCATTTTTTCCCTGTTGAAAAGAATTCACCCTTTAATCAGGCACAATCTCATATTCACCGATAACAAGGACAAACGAACCTCTTCTTGAAAATTATTGTACATGTAAACTCCTTTCTAATTGTTATGTCTAGCACCAAGAAATGCACACATGTGAAGACCAAATTCCCGTAATTGATAATGACTCCCACTAACATGTCAAAAAACATGACCGGTCTCACTACTCATTTTACCAGTACCTGGGTAGCTCCCATCTATATTAGTGAAAACAAAAAATATATTAGGGTCATCAGGGAGGACATCAGTGGTTCCAGACTCGTGGTGTACATCAAAATAGTTGATAAAGACATGCGTCAATCAGTGTACACGCTGAGCATAACGAGCGGCAATGGTAACATTTCCACCCGTAGATTTTGGATCTACTAGGTCATATAATTCGACATCAGAATCCGAATCCTCTGACTTGAGCCCCTCGTGATTTGACAGCTCAACAGGGATCGCCATGAGGGATAAAATTTTAACGTTTGTAATTGAGGCCTTTTCATAAAATATAGTCGGACCCTCATACTCGATCGTCATTCCCTCATCATCAAAACGAGGTGGACCCTCATATTCGGTCGACCCTTGTTCGTCCACAAAAGCCTCTAAAAATTCAAGAATCTTGGCTCGGAACGATGACTCCAAACGTTGATCGTCGGTGAAATAGTCGTCAGCCCATTGTTGATGACCAAAGGGAGTAAACTCGGAGACGATATCTTCATCGCCACCGTCTTTGCCCACGAGGGAGGCGTGTTAGATATGCTGTAAAAGCTTGGCTTTCAGATATGAACAGTTCTATTTTGATCTGGCAATCATGTTTCGGTCAAATTACATATGCTTGCAGTTTATTTATTTATGCAATCATACTCCTTGTCTTACATTGAGATAGTGTGGTTCGTGGTATCTCGAACAGAAAGGTCACCTATCGGTTCCTTGTAAGACTAAATTATTTCTTCACAATCCAGACTGGCAGTGAGACCCCACTTGGAAAAAGACTGTAGTGTATTCTTGATTCAGTTGATCTTTGACTGGAGAACTACACTAGTACTTATGTTAAGTATTGAACAGGACCACGGAAGGATAAGATTATGAGACTCACTGACCGTTGTTGTAATCTAGACCTTCAGTGATTGATGCGTTCTCTAAAGCAGTAAGATAATATAAAATAGGCATATATATTTGTTACTTATTTATTTAATTTACCAAGGGTGATTCCTATTCTGTTAGGATGACATACTCGGTATTTTGGTAAATACGAATATTTATATAGTGTGCTATTATAAATTATTTAAGGTCACTGTGTCCCAGTGCGCTGGGTTGATGACGTCCCTGAAATGAGCTCAGGAAGAAATATTATGTCAAGTCCTGCAAGCGGATATGTTCCGACATAATGGTTAACGATCTGAGTGGTACTAGTTTCGGAAATGAATAAAGAAGTTGATTAATTATTTTGTCGGAAATTTAATTAATCAACGGACGTTATCTCTTAAACATAGGGAGGTAAATCGATCAATCAGATTAATAAATATTAATCAAGTGGAGGTTTGATTTAATTGATTAAATTTGAGCCAAATGGGGAGAGCAATAATAATATTCTAGTGCTATATATTATTATTTAATTTATTAGAATTTTAGGAATTAATTTTATTCCATATTTAATATTCCAAGAGTTGGAGAATATTCCTTCTAGAATATTACCTAGGGTTAGGAGACTTGAGAGTCTTCTAGAAGGTGATGTTAGGAGGAAGGAATCATGACCTAGTTGGGATTAGCTTATGGAGTAGAATTAGGATTCCTTAGCCTAATGGGATAAGCCCATATTTGGCACCTTCTTAAGGTCCCTAATGGAGCCTATAAATACACCATGTCCCAACCTCTTGTACAAGACTTGATGCATGTCGATTTTTCCTTATTCCTAAGAGAGAAAGATTGTCTTGATTAAGTGTTTGGGAGATTCAATTAATCGCACCACCAAGATTAATTGAAGTAGGTGTTTAGGTAATCCATTAGAAGATTTTAAGGTGATATTTGTCAAACCTTAAAGATCCAAATACTCCGGCCAACCACCGCCGACGACCGTCGTCCGCCACCGGCAGCCGCCGAAACTCGGCCCCACGCGCCCGCACGGGCCCAGCCAT
>BKCP01007070.1:1824837-1849147 GCA_008636005.1 Striga asiatica | reverse complement strand
GATTACCTATATATATAGCCCATCAGCCCATGTACTATTGCCATTAAAAAAAAAATCTAATTAAGCCCAACTGTAAGACATATAATAAATGTTTTATTAACACATAAATTAAAAGGCTGGTAAGTGGTAGCAGATTCACGCAACTCACGGCAAGAGCAGAGACAGAAAAAGAGAAATAAAGAAGGGAAAAAAGAGAGAGGAAAGAGTAAAAAAACTTATCAATTTTTGTTTTAATTGTTCGAGAAAACGACTCGCAAGGTAACAAAATCCTCTTTATATTTATTTGGTTGGAGATAAAATTATTCTTCTTTATTTTTTTAGGTAGTGGCAAATATATTTATTGTGTAGAAATTGCAAATTCAATCTCTTGTTTATAGCTCTTTGAAGCGTGATATGTCGAAATTGAAAATTTCATCGATTGCAAATTTATAATATTATTTTTGTATATCATAGATGGAAAGAAATTATCAAAAAAGGCCCCGTCAACAAGGTGTTTGTGAAAATGTCTCAAAAGGAGACACTTTGAATCCAAATAGAATTGAGGGAAATTCTGGTATCACTGGGCAGAAACAAAATACGGCCGAAAGTTTAATGGTGATCGAGGAGTTCGATTCTTCTCAACTTCCCTCTGATCCCGGATTGAGAATTCCAATCTCAAGGTACAGTCCAAAGATTAGAGACCAAGTTCGAAGAGCATATTTGCAGAAAGGTGCTTGTCAACCGTATGATCACCATTTTCCCTTGACGAAAGCCTCAGCGTCATCAACGAAAGCCAGAAGATTTATTGCTGGTTGGTTTACTGAACATGAGTGGTTAGAGTATAGCATTTCTAAAGATGTTGCATATTGTCTCTATTGTTATCTTTTTAAACCAAATAGAAGAAAACAATCAGGTGAGGAAACCTTTGTTACAGAGGGATTCAGATCTTGGAAAGAAAAATCGAGACTTGATGTTCATGTCGGGAAACATGGCAGTGAACACAATCAAGCGCGCATGAATTGTGATGCACTGATGAATCAAAATGTGCACATTCAAACAGCTCTAGAAAAACAATCTAAACAAATGAGAGATGATTACCGCATCCGGCTCACTGCCTCTCTTGATTGTGCACGTCATTTGTTGCGATTGGGGCTATCTTTCCGAGGTCACGATGAATCGAAGGATTCTCTTAATCCAGGTAATTTTCTTGTCACTCTGGAATTTTTAAGAGCTCATAATGATGGTATTGCTTCGGTGACAATGGAAAATGCTCCTAAAAATTGCAAGTTAACAACTCCTTGCATTTTGAAAGATTTATCTTATGCTTGCGCCGCAGAAACTGTTAATGTTATATTAAAAGATGTCGGAGATTCTTTTTTCTCTATTTTGGTTGATGAATCTCGTGACATATCGACTAAAGAACAAATGTCTATCATTTTGAGATATGTAGATTCTTGTGGACATGTAACAGAACATTTCATTGGAGTTGAACATGTCACAAGTACTACGGCAATTTCTCTTAAAGATGCCATTGACAAGATGTTGTCGAGACATAATTTGAGCATATCTAGATTGCGAGGGCAAGGTTACGATGAGGCTAGTAATATGCAAGGGAGGATTAATGGCTTAAAAACACTTATTTTAAATGAGAATCCAAGTGCACATTATGTGCATTGTTTTGCTCATCAGCTCCAATTAGCCATTGTAGCTGTGGCTATAAAGAATCTTCTAATTGCTGATTTTTTTCGGGTGGTTTCTCAATTGATAAATGTTGTTGGGGGTTCTTCTAGACGTTGTGATCTTTTACGTGAAAAACAAATGAGCTATATTGATGGGGCACTAGAAAAGGGTGAGATTTCAAGTGGACGGGGTCTAAACCAAGAAACTAGTCTTCAATGGCCTGGTGATACACGTTGGGGCTCGCATTATAGATTTTTTATTAGATTGATTACATTGTTTTCACCCGTGGGTGATGTGCTTGATGTGATCTATGCGCATGAATATTCTATTTCTATCCAAAGGCGGAGGTGGAGATATTATTGAAGTCGATTCATTGCTTTGAATTTGTGCTAAATTTGCATATGATGAAAATCATCTTGGGAATATCGAATGAGTTGTCCCAAGCACTACAAATGAGAGACCAAGATATTGTGAATGCAATGGATTTGGTTAAAATTTGTAGATATCGACTTCAAGAATTGAGAGATAGTGGATGGGATTTATTATTTGACGAGGTTTGTCGATTTTGTAAAAAACATTCTATTGATGTCCCCGATATGACTAGCATGTTTATTCGCTTTGATCCTCGCGGTCGTCCACTTCGTAAGGCACCCAAAATAACGAATTTGCATCATTATCGAGTTGATTTATTCTGTGCAGTGATTGATTTGCAACTACAAGAGTTACATGATCGTTTTTGGGAGGCTAGTACGGAGTTGCTACTTTGTATAGCTTGTTTATCTCCACGAGATTCTTTTTCTGCTTTCGACAAGGGCAAATTAGTCAAGATGGCCGAGTTTTATCCCCAAGACTTTTCTATATCCGATGTTCTCATTCTTGAGGATAAGTTGCAGAACTATATTGTTGATATGCACTTCAACAATTTGTTTAAAGAATTGAAAGGACTCGGTGAACTTTCAGAGAAGTTGGTGCAGACAAAGAAGCACAAAGTGTTTCCTTTGGTTTACAAGCTTTTAACTTTGGCGTTGGTTTTACCGGTTGCAATAGCTAGCGTGGAGCGAATATTTTCCGCAATGAATATTATTAAGGATAGTTTGAGCAATCGAATGTGTGATGATTGGTTAAATGATAGACTACTAGTTTATGTAGAAAAGGAAACCTTCTTAAAAACTGATAATGATGTTATTATTGAGCGATATCATGCCATGAAAACTCGTAAAGAACAACTATGAAGGTATGTCTTTGTATTTGCACTTTTCGTTATGATATTTATATTTTTCATTAAATAATTAGACCCCCTCATTATATTTGTTAGATCCGCCCCTGTAAGCGCCATAAGAAAAATTTAAGGACATGGAGGCAATTCTGATTGACTTTCTCTCGCTACACTTGTACAGTTGTACTCTTTTTGGCATCAATAAAAAATGTTTATGTACTGTACGCACCAAGTTTTTCGAAAACATTCAAAGCCTAACGCAAAAACAGGGATGCATTAGCAATGCTCCTTTAAAAAGGAAAAAAAAAAAATCAATTGATACAGTTAGAAATAAATCTAAAAAAGAAAATAAAAAGATTATCAAAGGAATTCCGATAATAAATTCAAACGAAAATACATATTTTAACTGATATTCCAAATAAAAATTATATGTGAGAACTTTTGTGAATTTTCAGTATTCCAATGAGAAGTGTTGTGAAATCATCAAATTCTAAGAATAATTCCAACAATTGAAAGTTTTTCAATAAAAACTATAATATTAAAATATTTGTAGGAATTTTGAATTGGATTTTCGAAGTTGATATTATTGTAGCCCAATTGCGAAGTGCACGAGTTTTAAATTTTTAAATATTTTTACGTATATGACTTGAGTGATAGCTTAAACTAAACTATTATATGCAAGTGAATTTCAACAATTTCAGCTGAGAATAAATAATTTAGTCAACATTGACAGTTGTCGCCCAATAAGCACTCAAATTCCATCTTCAAAAGTCAACCGGACAACGAATACCTCCATATAACTTACTACCATTTTATATATTTATTTATGTTATCCATTGCCAAAAGAATATTGAACAAATGGAAGACCCACGCACACAGATATGAAATGAGATACAGTTGGACGAAAGTTCAAACATTAATGTCGGCAGCAGAAACCAAGATGTAAAATAATTATAAAAATATATCAATATATAACAAAACACAAGAAAGAAAAAAAAAAAGAAGAATTCGAAAGTTTCTGTAATTTTGTTCCTACAGAGCCAAAACTTCATGAAGAAGATGTTACTTAGCAAGATTAATNNAAATTCTAATTTAAGTCTAACCAGTTCTCTCTCCACAAACCCATCCAGTCTGGAAAAAAAAAGTTAGTGGAAGAACAATGAAGATATGATAAGTTAAAACATGGTTTATTTATTTTTGAATCTTTCTCCTCCACCACAAAATAGAAAAACAAAAAACTGTATTACAAATAGCCCCACAAAAACCTTTGTTAGTTTTTTCAACTGTGCTCAAATAAAACAAATCACTTCTTCCTCCACATATACATCAATTTCAGCTCCTAAAACCTTCCACTCCACATTCCAAAACAACTCAAAACACCAACCATCATGAAAACCCCCATGATTTTCATCAACAATACAAATGCAATATACCTCTTAACACTCATTTCCCTCATTTTATCATTAATCTTCCATGCAGCCTCATCCCAACAAACACTATTAGCACCACTCAACAAAGACCCCCAAACTTCCCTCTACACCATAACCCTCAACTCCAACGAGCGCCACGTCATCGACCTAAGCGCTCCATTTTCATGGCGCCATTGTTCTTCGGCCCACCAGCCCACGGTGGACTGCGTGTCGGCTCAATGCATTCAAGCCCAATATCTTCTATCACCCTCTTGCCCCATATCATTCACCAACCCATCACCATTACCAAACCCATGCACTTGCATGGTGACTCCTATAAACCCAAAGACAAAATCGTGCGCTCTAGATCGATTAACCTCGGAAAATTTTTCTATATCTTTCGTCGTCAACCGTGAGAAAGCGAAAACCGAGATTGAATTCAAAAATATATATTTATCATGTGCTCGGCCGTCCGTTTTTCGGTCTTTTCCAAGAGGAGTTTTAGGTCTAGCAAGCCTTTCATTAGCACCATTATCCTTCCCATCTCAATTCTCTTCTTCGAATAATTTCAAAGTTAGCCAAAAGTTCGCTATTTGTTTGCCGAGCGGAAGTTCGTCAAGTGGGGTGATTTTCTTTGGAGACGAGCCGTATAATACAAGAAATTTATCTCACACTCCATTACTTAGAAATCCCAAGACTGCAGATTATTTCATTGGCATCAAGGGGTTATCGGTAAATGGAAACTATTCGATTCCAATGAATCCTAATGAAGGAATCAAGCTTAGCACGGTTGTACCTTACACAACGTTGAGGACCGATATCTTTGAAAAGGTTTTGAATTTTTTCACTAGGTCGATAAATGGGGCTCGTTTATCGAAAAAAGTGAAGCCATTTAGTGCATGCTATAATGCTAGTGAGATTGGCTATGGACGATTGGGATTGAACGTGCCGAAAATTGACTTGGAATTTGAAAATGGAAAGAATTGGACGGTATATGGGGCGAACTCAATGAGGAGAGTTAGAGGAGATTTAGCGTGTTTTGCGTTCTTGGATGGTGGGGAAAATCCGGAACATTCTATCGTGATAGGGTCATTTCAGATGGAGGATAATTTGTTGTTGTTCGATCTCGAACAAATGAATTTTGGTTTTAGTTCTTCATTGTATTTTGAGAGGATGACATGTGGTGACTTTAGTTCTTTTGTGTAAATGAAAATAAAGGTGCTATTGATCAATTGCAGTGTTATCAATTGTACTATATTAAGATTGAGCATTTGATTTCTAAAGATTTTTTGTAAAAGAGATTTTTGCTTGTTGAATTTTGGTCAAGTCAGATTTTCAGTAAATTAATGAGTGTTTGATGAACAACTTCCTCTGCAACACAAAACATGCAGATATGAAAGCAGAGCTGCATAACTATAAAAGTTACATTCCAAAACTACAACTGCAACTACCACTGATATTATTTCCTACTTTAATTTAGTAATGCTCCTCTGGAATTTTGGTTATTTGTTGATTAAGGAAAAAGGCAAAATTATTTTTAATATTATTAATATTTGGCATCTAATCTATTTTTTTTATGATAATCACCACTTACATGCAAAATCATGAATTCATGCTTGTTGATGGCACATCACATGAGGATCAGATTTCATGATATCACCTTATCCAAACCTACTACTTTTGTGTTGTATAAAATTAAGCAGCAGTTAGATAGAAATTGTCAGCCTTCATCAACCAAGAGATTCTCTGTTTCAATTATTATATCATCTTATATTTCGATGAACCGTAAGAATGCCACGTGTTTGAGAATGACGTCTTTAAGTCACGCTTAAATATCATCAATACCTGAAGAATTAGAGATCAACTGAGTACCAACACACCATAAAAGCATGAACTAACTTTATTTGCACGAATTGTACAACAGCAAACACACAACAAGTATTGTGTGTTCAAACTAAACTGCCACATTTCCAGCTTCTAACAGTTTGTGCCCTCCAATTTACTACTTCAAGGCTGTCTTAATAGCACTAACAAAATCCGCGCTCAGAAAATCTCGTAAGTGTTGTACAATATTCTCAAAATATCGGTTATCTATAATCCATTGTACACTAACTTTACCTCATTTTAATAGCCAATCTGATTTCTAGAATATTTGGCAAGGCAAAGCATGGAATCTCGATTTCGAGATTCGTCATCGTCTGATGTTTTGGCAATAACATCTACAAGCAGCCAGCCTATTAGTGATCAAGAATCGGGATACATTGTTGCATCTAATGCCGAAAATGCTCCAAGGAAAACGGTCGATTGGATTCTTGTCCGAATGGTAAATGCAAAACATTTTCCCTTTTTTTCTTCTAGAAAGAGAAAAACAAAAAAGAAAGAACCCGTATTTTCATAATTCAATCGAAAATGCGAGAATTCGACTACACGTTGCGTTTCACTCGTTTTTACTTTGTTCAAACGAACGAACGATTTTGTACGCATTGAAACAGGTGATGGCAGAGGCATTAGGGACATTCATGTTAGTGTTCTGCATTGGTGGGATTATTGGGAACATGCAATTTATGAAAATTGAAAGAGGGCTAATGGAATATGCAGCCACAGCTGGTTTAACTGTGATAGTCATTGTTTTCTCAATGGGCTCCATTTCTGGTGCTCATATTAATCCTTCTGTCACCATTGCTTTTGCCACCCTCGGCCCTTTTCCATGGTCAAAGGTACACTCTTAATAGATTCTTATTTGGACTTTTATATGATAGATTTAAAATAAAAAAATGTAAAGCAAAGTACAAAATTTTATTCCATAAGTAAGCATTTTTTGTTAAAAAAGTATGACAGGTCGATATGTCTAACAATTAGGCTGCCTTAGACATAATTTGATAGTTTCTTTTTTATAGCTCATTCTTCACTTACTTTAGGCTTATTTTAGTACAAATGAGTTTTGAATGGAAGCATTTATGTATTTATTTTGTTGTGAAGGTTCCATTGTATGTGGCAGCACAAGTTGGGGGTTCTGTATTGGCAACATATGCAGGAAAGTTTGTGTATGGTATTAAGGCAGAGGTTATGATGACAAGGCCAATACAAGGGAGCACTTCAGCCTTTTGGGTTGAGCTTATTGCAACTTTTATCATTCTCTTCCTTACCACATCCTTATTCACCCAAAAACAACATGTAAGAAATTGTTTTTCCCAATTTTTGATAATAAATGGCTTTCATTCTAAGGATTTACTTTACTAAAAAATATAAGGACATTATTAATTCAGCATGTAATGAGGTAATTTGATATCAAATATATTAATTATATTTTCCAATGAAGTATTTTTGTGTTTATATTAATGTAATGTAATGATTCTTTAAATGTAGCCCATGTTTGGATTCACCACTCCAAATCCATTATAACAACATTGAGCCCAATTTATGAACTATGTTTTATCTCCAGGCCCAAAAAGTATGAATCATTGGTAAAAATGTATTTGACATTTTTGTCCTCACATATGACAATCGTGTAACACCATATAGAATTCTTAACAAATTCCAATTATTTATATCGTATTGAAATTTTAATAATCACTTGTGTGTATCAGAGATACTTTTATTTGAAAAAATAGATAAAAAAATGATCAAGTAGGTCCATCCAATTAAATCAATCCAATGTGGAATAATTTTTCCTTTCCAAATTGCAGTAAGTTGCAAAATCACATATANATATATAAAAAAATATAATTAGGTGATAGTATTAATTTTTTTGGCTTTGGAAATTGCAGGCCAGTTTCGGGAGGGTCGATGAACCCAGCTAGGTCGCTAGGACCCGCGCTAGTTTCGTGGAGATTTGACCATTTGTGGATATATATGGCGGCCCCAACAATCGGAGCTATTTTAGGTGTGTTTGTGTATCGTGTTTTACGACTTCAAGGCTGGTCGTGCCAATCCGCTTCTTCCATTCAACTTAACCACATCTCACTGCAATAGGACTATAGAAAAGAGAACCTTAATTTGATTAACTTTTTAATATTTTTTTTTTTATTCTGATCATTTGTCATGAATGAAAATGGGGAATTAATGCACAAATTGAATTTGCACGAGTGATCTATAGTTTGTTCCTACACATTTTTTTTTTTTTAATTAGGCGAATTGATCAGAACAAAAATACATACTTATGCTATGGAATTTTATATTTTTATTTATGTTTGTGTTTTGAATCATAACATTTAAAGTAAACAGAATGTATATCATTTAGAAAACTAATGCTGGTGTCTAACACCAGCCTTATGTTATTTCAAGATAGATTGCTTAGAATTGTTTGGCAAATTAAAATGATTGTCTTTTTGTTATGAATTGAGTGTTTTCTTGAGGCATATATATATAGTGGTCTTGGTGTAGTAGTCCAAATAAACATATTCTTGATATTATTATGCTTTTTAGAAACTTCTCGAGCTGAGCTCTATAATATTTAGCATTGGGAAGGAGGAGGTGTTTACAAATTGTACTAAAAAGAAGATATTTTTGTGAATAAACTAAACATTATCAGAGTTATATCTTTCCTTCGTCTTACTTCTGGATTATTATAGCTGAAAGTTACTCTCTTGAATATAATCAATTTATGGTCTACCATAAAACACACCTTTCATCATCACATCACATTTTATTTGAAAACCCGAAACCCCAAACAAACACGTGTACACGACCTCTGGTTAGGTTTTACTTTCCCGTTTGACCCCAAAATAAATTTCGTACCTAATTTAGTTCTTTATCCTAAAATAAATAAATAAATAAAAAAATAGAAAAATAAACGTATACAGGCCTTCTCCTTTGTGAGGATACATACAACTTCACCTAGGCAACTCCATCTTTTAAGGAAAAATGCACATTTCCTTCTATTAATTAGAACAATCAAATGTGCTAAAATGCTTGAATTATAATTGCAAGATACATATATTTCAATGTTTTTACTTATTAATTCATTATGAGTGTAATCATATATATCCTGCAAATCATATACAGTTAGAAAAAGTAAAAAATAAAATAGACAAAATAAAATTCAATCATCATTTGGATGAATTAAAATCAATTTATAAATTAATGGTCCAACCTCCAACAAGTATGCGAGCATCTCCATAATAGGAAAAGATACTCATTTATCATTTACTATTCACTGCCCCTTTACTAGTCACCGTTCCCCCATTTACTTTTTTGTCTTTAACCTTTTTTCAGACTCTATTTCTCTAAACTTTCTATCTCTCTAAATTCCCGAACATTCAACGAGCGATTCGAACACCGAAAAAATCCGAAAAAATGTCAAAAAAATCCTATGACATGGGCAAAGCATTCTTCTCTATCCAGGTATTTTTTGCTTTCTTAGTTTAAATTCATTTAATACGAAATTGTCACAATTTAGTTCCTACTCCTCGTGGGATCGACCCTTACTCGCCGCTACTACTAGTTAGTAGAAGTTAGTTAAGGAAAACATTTATAAATTTAAATTTACCGCGTTGCGACGCACGGTCGGCGCCGTTGCCGGGGAGTGGTGCAATTGAGTTGTGATTTTTTTGTGTTAACTGAATTAGGTAATTAGATTAGTATAATAATAAGTTGAATAATATTAATAATTATAAATTATTAATGCTTATAATAATAATAATTATAAGAAATAATAATAATAATTATAAGAAATAATAATTATAAATTAGAATTAATTATAATAATTTTAATAAAAAAATTCTAATAATTATTATAATTAATAATAATAATTTGTAATAATATAATAATTAATTATAATAGTAATTATAATTAATAGTAATAATTGGTAATAATAATTATAATTAATAGTAATAATTATTATAAATCTCAACAATAATAATTATAATAATAATTAAAAATTATAATGATAAAATTTATAAATTAAAATAAAAATCAATTGTAATCTATTTTAATAGTTATCACAATAGTTATTACATATGGAAAAATTTAATAATTATATTTCTAATTCAGGGTGTTAGCAGAGCTGGACAATCTAATGCCAGGGACGACGACGAGGCGTTCGATGACTATTATGATGGTTCTGGCACCCGATACACTAGAAGTCAGGGTGTCAATGCGTCTGTTCGTCGGGAGAGGGAGAGGCAGACAATGATCGATTAGGCTCGGAGGGTACAGATTCGTCAGGCTAGCCATAGTTCGAGACCCCCCACACCAATGCGAGATGGTCCGCAGGGATATCATTTTGAGGGCCAGCCAAATAGTTCGCGACTCCGCGGAGTCCTCCCGTACGGTGAGCATGGATTTTATTATCCTGGCCTGGCAGGCAGTTCGATGCCCCCGGCACCAGGACCGTACGATCAGTCGGGATATGCTTTTTCCCGCTACGCAGAGAAGTTGATACCCCTCGCGCATGCGTACCATTACCTTATGGTCAGCAGGGGTATGCTGATGAGTCGTACGGCGAGAGGGAGCATGGTCCAGAGGAGTGTGACTCGGACGACTCCTCAGATGATCAGGACCACGCACAGCCCACGGGTCCTAGCCACCCTCGTCCTCCTGTACAACCTGTTCGTCCAGTACAGCCGGTTCTACAGCATGTTTATCCGGTACAGCCGGTTCGTCCTACAAAGCCTGCTCCTCAACGATAGGCTGGGGGCGTTTTGGCCCCTCTGCATCCTCATCAGGTAATTAATTTACGTTATTATTGTTGTTTAACATAAATAATTTTCAATTAATCATTACAAATTATAGGTACTGTTAGAAAAGTATTATCGGTCTGCTCCTCAACTACGGTATAATTATTTTGTAATTTAGAGGAACCATACAGTTAATTAGTTAGAAGTTATTATAATTATTTTTATTATTGTTATAATCAATTAGTAGTAATGTTACATAATAATTTGTAACTCCTAACACGATACTATCTAACGTCAATTTAACATAACCAAGACTAACATATAATATAATAATTTTTAACTCGTAACACGATAATATCTAACATCCAATTTATAGCATAATTAACTCTAAGATGTAACATAATAATTTGTAACTCCTAACACGATAATATCTAACGTCCAATTTGTAGCATAATCAAGTCTAAAATGTAACATAATAATCAAGTCCAATTTATAACATAATTATTTCGAATATATAACATAATAATTCAAAAAACAAAAAAAAAAAAAAATTGTGCGCCGACCGAACCAGACGGACCAGTTCCGACCGGCCGTCGCCGCTGGACAACTTTTAAAGCGTCCGGTCTGCCGGTTCGAACAGAGCCCGTCCGACCGGCCGAACTTTTGGGACGGTTTTTAGCCCGTCCGAACCGGCCGGCCGGACGGCTTAAAAGCCGTCCGGTTCAAGCGGTCGGACGGGGTAAAAGCCATCCGGTTTCGCTGGCCGGACACAAAAATTTTCGTACCTCGGAATTTGACGACATTTCACCGTACACTTTCCTCTGAGATGTTTAGAAAAAATGAAAAGGGCAAAATCGTCCAAAGGGGGCGGTGACTGGTAAAGGAGGGCGGTAAATAGTACCACCCAAAAGATAAGTGAGTTCAAATAAAATGATCAGTTTTAGCTCAATATGTCCGTTATAACCAAACAAGAAAGGACCACAAAGGCATATTGTTATTTTCAATCCATTACGTGGATATCCAAAAATGTTGAATTATACACGCAACTTTTCAAAATCTATCATTATATAAAAAGAATAACTTTTTTACAATTTTAGAAATGTTTTCCCACTAAATACATTAAATGTATCCTATATATAGTAATTGTTGGACAATATTGATAAGACAACAAAATTGGCTGATTAATTGTGTTAGAATCTAATTGTGTTAGAATTTGTTTTCCTTTTTCCTGATTTTTGGTATTGAAGATCGCGTTATAAAATCTCATAGCATAAATCTAGAGTTTATCTCTTATCTGTTATAAAATCCCATTGCATACGTCTCACGAGTTTAAAAAATTGCATCTCTTATTACTACTAGAAATCCATTATCTACTTTAAAAAGCTAATTTTCATCAGTTTAATTACTAATATTTTTACAAATATTATAAGCTAACAATACATCCTCGATAACAACGTAAAAAGTATAATAATAATGGTGTGTGATCAAATTTTTTAGATGGAAGTAACGTATCATCTGACATAATGTCTATTTTAAATTATGCTTATAATAGTTTAGATATTTTAAACAAATTATTTAGACATTTTTTTACATATTCGTCTATATATTCATTTACACATATACATAATTGATGTTAAATTTAAATATTTGTAGACATGTTTTCTTTACAAAATATTCTAGAAAAATCTTTTTTAGACAATGTTAAATTCAAATATTTTTAGATATGTTTTCCTTCTAAAATTGTTTAGCAAAATTGTTGGTGACTTCACATCTTTCAAAAATAATATAGAAAATTTTGAATACTTTTACATATACTAATATAATATTTTAGGTGTTTTTAATATTAAACATACAAATTTTAAATTCTCTTGTACAAAATAATGTAAATTTCATATTCTCTTATAAAAAATAGTTTTACATTGTTTGACCCCGAATCTTCAATCTATAATTATTAAGTATTGTTTATCCTCCTCTTTAATTTATAATTATTTTTTTTTCTTTCTCTTTTTAAATAGGATCAATAGTAGTTTCCACTTCCGCCATTGAGTGACTCAAACTCGAGGTCTATTTATAATATTATTCCTGTGCATCACACGAGGTTCACACTAGTAATTTTTAAAAAACTAAATTGTTTTTTACATCACCAAAAAGAAAATATCCTGAATTTTAGGGTTCTTGATTTCACCTATTAAATTCTTTTACTTTATTTGAGGTTTTTCAAGATTTAGTGATTCATAGGTTTTATTACTTAATGATAATTTTTTATGACTCATAATTTGACCGCGCGTCGCAACGCGGCAAAATTAAAATTTATATTTTCCTTGACTAACCTCTACTAACTAGTAGTAGTGGCGAGCAAGGGTCGATTCCACGAGGAGTGTGAATTAAATCGTGAATTTTCTCGTATTAATTGAAATTATGAAAGCAATTAAAAAAAGGGGGAGATTGTGATTTAATAGCTAAACTAATTAAAATAAATAAGATCTAAATAAATAAAATAAAAATAAGAATAAATAAAATAAGAGAAAGCTTCTAGTTCACGGTTCCGTCTACACCCTCGACTGACTCGTCTAATCAACTTTGGAATCTAATCTCGCTATCTTATGAAATTACTAGCCCTAGGCAACGACACGGTCTGTTACCCGAATTTTTCCTTAATTTTAATTTAACCGCGAGACGCTCTACGATTAAACCTGACTTCTTGTACAGTCCAGAAAAACGTTTTCAAGATTTAATACAATTAGCCGCTTTACGAATTAGAAAAATAGGCTAGACTAAGTAGTGAACTCAACCGCGTTCGTTCACTTAATTAGGCCGTGTTATCCCCGGTAGTTACCATCTTCCGGTTACCTCTTATGAATTAAACACAACAACAATTACGGATTGCAGGTCTAACTCAGATGTAGATATGAAAAGCCTAATCTAGGTGATCAATCTAAACAAGGCTAACACATCATGGTGAATTATTCAAAATAACACAAGCAATTCCAAAAAGATAACTCAATAATCAACCAAGAAAATCAATCAAACATCATCAAGTCGTAGGGTTCAACATCACCGGAACTAGAAATAAAAACTACTCTAACATAATAAATAAAAAGAATAAAAATAAATAAAAGAGAGAGATTAATTATCTCCCTCGTGTGCGGGTGCGGCCTCCCTCCGCGTATTATCGGGTTCCTCGCGTATGTGCTCTGCTCCGTTCTCTGTTTTCTTTCTATTGGCGGCTTTGCGTGATGGCTGCGTGTTTTTCGTGAATAATAGAACTCTCCTTGCGCAAATAAATCCCTTCTCCTATATAATGCGTGCCTTGAAAAATTATTCCATCCTTAAATAAATATACGGCTCCGTGAATGGCCTAAGATCCATATCAATTTGTGAGTGCCCTGCATGAGAGTTTCTCCAGGCCCAACTTAACGCTTCTAGTGGTGTGGATTTGCTTAGCCCAACAAAAGAAATTCCCCCAGCCTCACTAATTACTCTTGATTAAGGCCCAATATATTAAGTCCACAATTAAGTGGGACTCATGCGAAAATTTATAATGATTTGGGTCATGATCCAGATTGCACCTTAATTGGAGTGGTATTGGAGCTCCCCGATAATTGCTCGCGTTAAATTCCGTTCAATTTTTGCGTCCACAAAATGCTTCAAATACTGAAAAATAATACATAAAACATCAAAGCAAATAAATCCATCTAAATAAATAATTAAATCAGAAAATATATAAGTGCGATAAAATTAAACATATAATAATATGCTAATAAATATATAAAATACACACTTTTTCCGACTAATCATAATTCAACTTCATAAGCCATTTAATTACTTTTATATTTTTAGAGTTTTCAATTCTGTTGTCATTCTTTAAAATTATTTATAGTTTTACTTGACTGTTAATATAGTTTTAGGTGACTGATAATATCAAGCCGTTGGACATTAGTGTGCATGCACCTTTATCAACATATTGAGAGAAAGAAAAGAAAGACAACAATCACAACTATCTAAGAGGTGTTATGAAATTATAAAATAATGTATGTGAATGACTATTTACCCTCGATGTATTTGTATTATTACGAGTTGTGTCATCATAAGTTTCCTATAAATAGGAGCTTCAGTTATAATGAAAATTGTATCAAGAGAAACATTTTCTCTATTCTCTCTCTTTTCCCTCTAGTTTTATAACACGTTATCAGCACGAGTCTCTGTCTTTTAGAGCTCGGTTTGTAATATGACGAAAGTATGCTCGTCTTATAGACGATCGCCTGTATCACAAATCAAAATATTACAAATCGTCTTCTTCCTCAAACAATACTCCATGCTAGAAAAATAATGTGTTTCCCAATTACAGAAGTTAAGCACAAAAAGATGAGCCTTTATAGAAAAATAATGAAAAGTGTTTTCATCATCCACTTTTATAATTGTGTTCATACTTTCCCTCTGATGAATAGCCAATATTTTTTGAAATCAGGAGATGAAAAAACCATTTGAACCTTCATCTATTTTGATATAGTAAATAATATTAATAATAACAATGACAACAATAATATGAGGAAAATACAATATGAAAAAAAAAAAAAAAAAAAAACAAGAAAAGTTATGTAAACTTACACTAGAAAAACAAAATTCACTAGATGGTGTTTGTACAATGATGATGTTGGAAAACCATAACATCAGCAATGGAAGCGAGCAGGCGATGGTCGAGTTGAAAAGAAGGGCTCTGAACACTATTCGTCGGTCACATTCTCTTCAAGTAAGTAGTAATTCATTAACATAGATTTTGACTTGTTGCAGACAAGAAAATGTGCAGAACTTTTCTTTACGATATACATCAATGGCCTCAAAGTGTTAGTTTGAAGGTAAAAATGATGATTTAATTATTGAGAGCAAATAATGCCCATATATTCATGAATAGTATTGGCTATAAATGTTCACACAAACACATGAACTATTGATAGAGACATTTTAAAACAAATACATGCACTATTGACAAGGTGTCGGCAATAATATTCATGTGTGCTCATGACATATGCATTATGGACAATTTAATACATCAACAAACTATTTCAATAATCCATTAAACTTTGAAATTCACTTTTCTCGAGAAATGCATACAATATAAAAAATAGTGTTTTATGATCTAATAATATTTCTTTTAAATAAGAGATTCGATTTAAGACCAATATTGATATGGTTTATCATATTATATGATTATTAAATGTTTGAATTTTTCTATTGTGAAAATTATTTGGTACGTGAACATGTGGATATTTATGGATTGACCCTTGTGATATAAAAAGAAATATGTATGGCTATGCAGACAGGCCAGTGCGGCTCTGCCGCCGGCAGGTGATATTTAATAATAGCCGACGGGTTAACTGTTGATATATGAAAATTCATGTGAAATAGCCGGGCAGTGTATCCGCCGAAATAAGATTTGAACAACTAAGTGAACCGATCAGTGTATTGAATAATGATGACCGGTGATGGCCAGATGATAAGTGTACTGAATAATGATGACCAGTGATGGTCAAATGATAATTATAATCGGTGATATGGAATGGCCAGGTGGTAAAGCCATGTGCAACATATAGTACATACAAAATGATATGAATGGCGACATACATGGGCCGGCAAGTGCGGCTCTGCTGCCGGCGACGGGCAATACAAATTAAGTGATAACCAATGAGTGAAATTAATGATACTTTGTATCTGGCCATGTGAAAGTTAATTAAAGTCCTTATTGTGAACAAATATTATATGGACTAACCTGATCCAGAAGTATCAGTTGATAAATTTTCTAAATTTATGGAGATATGAAAATTGATGAGATGGTACCGGAAGTTACCACATGATTAATGTGATGTCGGAAGTTACGACATAATGATTAAAAGATATCCTGGTATAGTGGTACTGGAGCTACCACGTTATGATTACACAAACTGATGAAGTAGTACAAGAAGCTACCATTGGATGATTGAACAAATGAGAAAATTGTGTGAAAAGCTACCAGTTATGGGTGTGATCATAAAAAAATAAATTTCTCAATATATTATATGAGTCCAAGGGAATATATCAGATGACAAAATCACATTGAGATACGAGATCATACAACTATTACAATAAAGTGCTCCGGAAGAAGCACATATGAAAATGTTTGTAGTCATGAACTACTATACACTTATCTTGAGGAAAAGCGAAATTATTATTATTATTACTAAGAAACAAGTACAAAATATTCAGATGATGGAAATACGGAGAAGAGGCAGTAAATACTCGATGAATACAAAATACACAAATATTACATAATAGAACCCATAAAAGAAGGGTGCATCTCGAGAGTATAAAACTCCGTAACTCTGCTATTCATAAATGATATATGAGTTCACAATGAGAGATCTAAAAGATCAAATGCTCTTTTTCGCTTGACCCCTTGTGTTTCCACATAATCTTGAAATGTGATGCATTCTTGAAGCTTTTTGATAAGTTCAGCAGACGTACCAGCCGATTTGAATACTTCTCTCATTGAAGGAGATATAAAGGTTTGATATACTCCTATGTCTAAAAATCCAAGCAAACCATGAAAGAAGTTATTAAAGTTCAATAGACCTATGGGCTTCTTATGAAGTTTCAATTCTGCCCAAGAAGCAATGGTAAACATTGTCATTAGCGTTCCATAACTGCCTAGAAGAATGATAAAAGCATCGCTATTGTTCACCATATCCATCATACAGTCATAAATAGAATGAGTTCGCATCATGCTTGTTGAAGCTCTACGAAAAGGTATGATACTTTTCACTTCTATCTCAAAATATTGTCCAACCATTAAGAGACTATCATAGAAAGTATTGTTAGTCCCTCCATACAGAAAATTGATATTTTGATTTCCCATATCTTTTACTAATTGACATACAATATCAATAGTTTGAGAAAAACTTACTAGTTTAAAACCACCAAGAATACACATGGTTTTGATCGGTTGAAGAAAATTATTACCTTGCGAAGACTCTGAAACATCCATCTATTTATTGATAAACTGAATTTTTCAAAACTTTGTGAGGCATATGATTATGATGATCGACTCGCTATTTAAATAGAAAGCTTTACAAAATGATAAATATATTTATTGTTTTCTTCTGACAATTGCAACTGACAGATAAGGTGTTGGGTTTTAAATAAATCTTATTTGTCGGTAGCTATAAGTATTTTTCTAGAAAATTACAGTGCAACATACTAAATTGTATTATTATGATTTTTCGTACTAACAAGACCAGTTTTACAAACTTGATCTTTTGAAATAATATTTTCAAGACTGTAACGTTTTTCTTCACTTTTGAACTGAGTCCATAAAGACATAAGCTCACGATGCACATATCCACTAGGATGTGTCTCAAGAATCTGTTGAATCATTTGATCCAGAGACTCCTTACTCAATCAATCCTTTATAAATGATATTTTATCTTCTCAATTTCTGGATACGTACCCAACAGATTTACATCGTGTGTCACAAGTCCATCGAGCGCATTTGAAGTATCCACCTAATCTTTTTGCTCTTCGTTTCTTTGCAAAAGTACTTTTACCCATACCTGGCATATATTTATATGAATTTGGAAACTCTCCAGATAATCGAACTTGTGCTTCGATCAACCATCGAACATCATTTGGAATACCATTATTCATTAGCACGCTCAATCTTTTTAATCGAGATAGATAAATCCTTTTTATGATATTTACTGGAACAAATGGATAATATTTACGGATATTTGAGAGTGCTAGATCCATTTGTAAATTCGGACATTTGTTAAGGAAAATTAAATGAACTATCTGATAATTTATAGAAAAACATGATGCGTATGCGATACGACTATGGACTTAAACAGTGTTCAAAAGAATGTGTGTCAGATGGCATGATACGATTCTGGATTTAAAAAGTGGCTAAAAGATATTGTGCCAATGCCTACACTTAAAGTCCATTTATTGTCGCCGAAAGATGATGTGAAATGTTTGTGATAAACGTGTCACAACGAATTATTGTGATCACTTTAAAAATGTTTATTGATATTATTGATGATGGTTTGCATGATGAACTTATTCTTTGTGATATGAGATGCTTGTTGTCGATTGGTGAAAAATATTACTAGCTAAACATTTTTTAATCGGTATTTGATCAATCTGAGTATGAAAGGGTACGATATAAATGGGCCCACTACCCCTCCATGTGTGCTACTAGATATTATGGATCCACTAGTTAGCCACATGTGTGTGATTCTTAACCTGAAGTTAAGAGATGATTTGATCAAATAATGGATATATGATAAGAAACCTGAAGTTACGAGATGATTTGATCAAATAATGTATATATGACACGTAACTTGAAGTTACGAGATGGTTTGATCAAAGAATGACGCGAGATGATTATGAAAGAATGAAAATAAGTGTCATATGAACGTGATGAAGCTAGTAATATACTCAGTTGATATGATGAACTCTTGAAAGAAAAATGTGCACATTACAAATTATGTAAGTTCAAAGTTCTCCAAATATATGTTGAAATCAAGAACAAAATGGAGACTATATGAACTCCCCTCAAGAAATTCAATACTAAAAATACTGATCAGGGATCTGTTAAGATGAGGGGGAGAATCAATGATTGGAATTTGGGAATGATATATGCATCACACTGAAAGTGTGCAAATCATAAATTGTATGATACTGATGATGGTGAAATATATGAAATGATATGATGGTGGAAGGGGGTATATATATACTATTGATGAAATCAATTGATAATGAGATATCTCAATATATTACGGGGAATAATGGAAATGAATACGTGTCGACAGAAACAAATGAATAGCGCTATATAAATGATATTGACGAAAATGAAATCAGCTGAAATGTGAATATTGGGAACTATTGGCAGTAAGACCATTGAAATCAATTGACGATGAGAATGAGTTTAAGATTAAAAGTTGCACAAAACATGATATGGCATATTGTCATGAATACCATCAAGTGTCTGAAAATCTGAATGAATTTATATGATACTCATGCATATTATGGAAAGATTATTATGATGAATATATGGAATACGCGTTGTACTCTTTTTCCCTTGGTCGAGGTTTTGTCCCATTGGGTTTTCCTAGTAAGGTTTTTAATGAGGCAACATGGATGGCATATTCACATGAATACTGTACTCTTTTTCCTTCATTAGGATTTTGTCCCACTGGGTTTTTCCTAATAAGGTTTTAACGAGGCATATTCATGGTATGATGAGGACTACTGGATAAATGATATGATTCCTCACGATGATAAGAGAGACTAGAGTAGTTGTACTCTTTTTCCTTCGATCAAGTTTTTTTCCATTGGATTTTCTTGACAAGGTTTTAACGAGGCAACACGTGGATACTCCACTAAAGATGATCTATTTGAGGGGGAGCAATGTTGTGCTTCCACAATGCTCAGGTTTTGTCCCATCGAGTTTTCCTGAGGAAACAATGTTATGATTTCACGATGATCTGGTTTTGTCCCACCAGGTTTTCCTGAAGAAACAATGTTATGATTTCACGATGATCAGGTTTTGTCCCACCGGGTTTTCCTGACATGCTGAAGCAACGGTATCTGATGGCCACAAGATACACTTCAAGATGTGCAGAATGGGCTTTGTATAAATTAGTTAAAATATATTTAGAAAATAGTCATTCAAGGGGGAGTGTTATGAAATTATAAAATAATGTATGTGAATGACTATTTTGCTCTCGATGTATTTGTATTATTACGAGGTGTGTCATCAGAAGTTTCCTATAAATAGGAGCTTCAGTTATAATAAAAATCGTACCAAGAGAAACATTTTCTCTATTCTCTCTCTTTTCCCTCTAGTTTTATAACAAGAGGGTATTGCTAATAATATTATTGGTTGATAGATACTATTGGCCCATTAGCTCATTACCTTACATTTTGGCCCAAAGTCAATTGACAAACACCAATGGAAATGTCGTAGTCATGGCCTCATGGGTGGTCGTGGTTGTGCTTCACCTTTTTTTTTTTTTTTTTTAACTAAAACATAAAATATTACGCATATACTAATATAATATTAGTATTTGATCATGTACAAATACATAGATGTAAATAAAGTATTATAAGTTATTTGTATGCATATAAATATAGAGTATTATAAGTTATATTTATGCATAAAATATTAAAATTATAAGTTAGATAATGGTATTATGTTTTACAATTTGATCATTGGTCAAAATAAATAGTACATAACGATTTGATTCATAAGAATCACTATATTATTGCATAAAATGTAATAATAAAAGTATTTTTTGTAATTTTGAGGGATCATAACCAATTAATTAGGTAAAAAATATTGAATTTATTATAACAATTGTTTATGCGATACTAAAGAATTTTACGATGACATTAAAATAAATTAATTTAATAAGTAATCGCTTAATCAGATAAAAAGATATAATATTGATTTTACAATATTAGTGTTTGTGTTTATGTAACTTTCATATATCATTTAATGTAAAATATAATTATTAATTGTAACTTTCATGTATCATTTAGTGTAAAATATAATTATCAATTTTAATAATAACTATTATATGATACAATAAAAAATATAATTATTACTCAAGTTATATAAAACATAACGGTTTTGGTCTTAATTAACCCAAAAAAAATTGCAAGAAATATTTTATCATTAATGAAATAGGGTGTAAATTGAAACTTCTCTCCTCCGATGAAAACTTCTTTGCTTGCTTCTCTCCTCCAATTAACCGCCGATTAGCCTTCCTTGGCGCCGGCGTGGTTCGAACCAGTGGTCGCCTTGACCGCTCGGCTCGTCCCTGAAGTTGCGCCTCTCCAATTTTGTTGTTGTGCTTCACTTGGTTTGCTCTGCCCTAGGTCGTCGGCTAGATGCGATTGTGGTGGTGAAGCTCGGTCGAAGGCTGGTGGTTCCCCTCTTTGGACGCCGACAGTCCTCGATTGGGATGGTCTGCCCTCGATTTCATCGGGTCGGGGCTTGGAGGTCCTCTTGGCCGGATTGTTGGTTGGGCTAGGCTTTCGGGTTGGGGTTTTGGGGCTTGGACTCGTGTCGTCAATGGCGGTGTTGGGTGGTGTGAGGTTCGGTGGACGGGACGAGACTCCTACGGCTTTGACGTTGGAGTTGCAGGACCAGGCAGCTTATCCCATTCTGGTATCTCGGGTGTTGGGCTCGGGATGGAGTCCGGAGCACCCGAGCTCAGCTAGTGGTGTTAGACGAGTTCGGGCTGTGATGGTGCGGGAAGCTGGTGCTGTCGTTCACTCAGTTGGAGGCGGGTCGATTCAGGGATTGGTTCGGGGTTCGGATTCAGCTATTGTATAGGCGTTGCGCAGTTTCGGTAGTGGTTTCTCGGACAGGGACTTCTTCTTGTGTCAACTGTTAACTGCTGGTTGGGCCAGATCGTTTGCTGGGGAAGGGCCGTTTTGTTTTGTTGTTTTTGCTTACTTGTTGATTTGTTTGTGTTTGTCAGTGTTTGTCTGTGTATGTGTTTGTGTTAGGACTCGTGTTTTTGGTTTGGGACGTTGGCCTCTGTGAGCCTGAGTGTCAACTTATTTGGGAGCGGACACTCGGGTATTACCCCATTGGGGTCTTTTTAGTTTAGTAGTTTTTGTGTGTTTGTTTTTTGTGCGTTTGTGAGTATTACCCCGTTGGGGTCGGCTCTAGGCGGTCTTTAGACTGTCCTCCCACTTTATTCAGCTGGTGGCTGTACTTTTGTGTGTTTAAATATAATATCTCTATCATTTCAGAAAAAAAAAGGGTGTAATAATAATAATAATAATAATAATAATAATAATAATAATAATAATAATATTGGATTGTAACGGTTATTGGAGGGAAAATATATACCATGTAGGTAAACTTTATTAAGTTTTATTTAATAATTTGCCAGCAATCACACACACACACACACACACACACACACATATATATATATATAGGGGGTGGATCCAATGAGTCCACCCCTTAAAATGTGCACGTGAGACCATCATCTGAGCCGTCAGATCTGCCTTTCAGATCTACGCTCAGAATCAAACATATAAATATAACAAATCAAACAGAAAGAAAACACATCTCCATCTCCGCTCGCAGCAAAATCAGAAAAATATCTAAACATTCCTTCTCAGTCACGATTCTGTAGGATTTCCTTCTCATACTCGATTTCGATTTCATCGACTAATTAGGTTTAACTTTTTAATCTATTCGATAGACAAACTCAACTGCGGTTCATAAAGTTCATCGGATTTATCACACAAAATCGGCGACGGCGACGGCGACAGCAACATCAAATGGAGATCGAAGCAACTCCAGTTGCGACATTAATGGAAGGAGGTATAGTGACATTTTTTTCCAAATTGATTCATCTAAATTTAAAATAATCAATGCTGATGAATTATACATTGATGAAATCGAGTTATTTAATAAGAGTCGAGCACATAATATTGAAAAATATGTTGTTCGTGCTTATCTGCAATTTTGGTTTGTGGAAGAATCTATGTTTTCCGACATAAATATTAAATATGCTGCGATTTAGAAATACATATGCTTGTAGAAATAACTAAATATGCAACTGTCAATTGATGAGCATGCAAGAAAATTGTCTGTTGCACAGGTCTGCTTATACATTAGATCGATATATATAAAACAAACTTTGCATGAAAGAATAACTAATTGTGCATGAAAGAGTAACTAAAATTGCATACGTATATCAATAAATATGCACGTAATAAATATGCATGAAATATCTTGGCAAGAATGCACGTTATAACTGCAGTTTCATTCAATGAGTCATTCTGGGATTATAACTATATATGCAACGCTTTAGTTATAAAAATGCAAATCGGTTGAACTAAGAATGCAAATTTATTGAACTAAACATGCAACAGATCTCAAACTTAATTTTCTTCTTATATTTTGTAGTAGGTACTGCTCATGAGGGATCTCAGATTCAGTTGGTGATATCACCAAATTTAACAAAGTATTGGATACCAATCGTCCAACCAGATATAAAGCCTAAAGTCGGTATGCTGTTTCCAAACCTTGATATTGCAATGGATTTTTACAGAAACTATGGGGCAAACGGTGGATTTGATGTACGGACTAGCACAAAAAAACGATTTAGAAGTGGCGTAGTAAGTAAACAGTATATAGTTTGCAATAGACAAGGATTTAAGCCAGAAATTGAACAAAATACTTCAAAGAGTATGCCACAACTACCTCCTGAGTCATGTGGAGTTCAACGACAACGTGTGTCGAAAAGGGTTGGTTGCAAAGCTCGAGTAATATTTGAGTATGATGGAAATGGATACAAAATTGCAGAATTTGAAGAAAGACATTGCCACAGTCTAGTACTGGAGACACT
>BKCP01007070.1:1780403-1811515 GCA_008636005.1 Striga asiatica | reverse complement strand
GGTCCACATCTGAGTTTGAGTTCTCGTCTCCGCCAAATAAAACCGAATGTCAACCGGAAGCTTGTTCAAAAGAAGCTTCAATTCCATAAGAAATCAAAGTTCAATGGCTCCAAACAATCCCGCAATAAAGGTGATGAAGAAAGGACCGTTGCAACAATTTCCTGTAACGTCGGTGAAATCCCATAGGCAAAGAAGCAAACACGCTGGAAAAAAATTCCACCATGTTCGATAAACAAGCTCTCGACCAAGATTTTGATTTTGTTGAAGACGACGAATTTGACACTAAGGAGAATCTGAAAGCAATGACCAGACGGTGAAAAAAAAAAGAGAGGTCAAGGCTTAACTACTATTGGAAAATGACGTCGATTGTCTGATTACTGTTTGCTTTATTCTTTGATGTTTTTTAGAGTCTTCTGAATTAAAAAAAAAAGATACTCTGTGTTTTTAAGAGTATATTTTGTCTGGTTTGTAATAGTTTGACATTTTAGCAGGTAGTTACTTCTATGCATGTTGGTGGGTGATGTGTGTTTCACTTTTGGACATTATTTGGAAATGGTTTAGTGGAGCTGTTTTTGTCATCAGGTGTAGTAATTCGGTTAAAATATATTACATATATTTTAAAAAACTATTAAATATATTTTTATAATATAAATAATAATTTATTTTGATTATTTTGGTTAATTCGGTTAACTAACCAAATAAATCAGTTATTCTTGTTCGAATTTAGTTTCGTTTGAGAAAAAGGTCGGTCGGTTCAGTGTTTCTTTCCTTTTCTAAGTTCGACAAGGTTATTTCGGTCGGCCGGTTCGGTCAATGAACAACCCTAAGCGCGGTACCATTTTGTTAAACTTGTGAGAATGCACAATATTATTAGACGGATTGTACAATATCGTTAGACGGATTGCACATTAATACATGTGAGTATGCACATTAGCATAGATTCGACGAGTTGACTATTGGACTATGTCTAGAGCGTCGATATATCACATCCGACGGCTACGATTCATTGTTATTGCTTTTACTATCACCCATTATCACTTGACAAAAAATGCACATTAGAGTAGTAGTGTTTTTGCGCAATGACCTCGTGTGAAAAATCAAATATAAATTGTTACGCTATTGTGCATTTCATAGGCATTAATATTCATTTCATTTATCGCTATTGTGTATTATGTAGCGCGGCTATGGGTGTGCAAATTTTGACCGAAATTGAAAAACATTATATGTCGCTTCAGTTATTTTTTTTACTATTTTTAAAATTTTGATTATTTTAGTTCGGTTTCGACTTTATTTTTTAAAATAACCAAAATAACTGAACCGACTGAACTATATAAAAATATTATATATAAATGGCTGCGATAAAGATGCACGTTACTATTAGGTGAAGTGCGCATTAATGAATGTCAGACTGAACAATATCGACCAAAACCAACCGCATAAAATTTTTAAGTTTGGTTTTTTCTATGTTACATGTGCAAGTTGTCAAACACTAATGTGCACTGTGTGTAACAACTTTTTACATTATACAGTACGAATATTTTTATGTGCAGTTCCAAATTTGATATTGTGTATACACTGAACATTACGGTGCAATTATTAAAAGTTTAATAAATTATAAATTTGACACCGTGGACTAAACTGTAATATATTAAAATTTAAGAAATTATAATTTGGTCCCTCAAAATTATCAAATTTTCAGTAAAAAAAACCCCCAAATCCCCAAATTAATTTTTCTATGCACATTGTTGTCGGCACGGAGGATTCTCACGTGTTCGAGGGCTACGGGTTTGACGAATTAGGCAGACGAAGATGGAGAAAGGCCCAAACCCGGCGGGTTCTGCCAAACTTTATCGAGACACTGTCGCTTATCAGAAGGTCCTCTCGGCGGTGTCCGTGAGGATGTGGATCCCACCGACCATGGCGCTGGAAACAGCTAGAGGCTGAGGGTCGAAACTGACAGACAGGGTCTCGGGATTAACATCGATGACCGAGGTCTCAGAATTAACCAACCGGCGCGAAGACGAGGAACTCAGGTGAGCTGCTGGAATCTGGGCGCGTCGGGGCACGAGGTGCAGATGCAGGTGGCAGACGATTGAGGAGGCGGCTGGTGGCGTTGTGGTCGATGGCCATGGCAGATTCAGCCGTGTGTGTGTCCGGTGGGGCGGTACGGGCGGCACTGTGTGTGTGTGTGTCTGCATGTTTGTGTGTGTGTGTGCAGTGTGTGCGTGAGTTTAGTGTGTGTTTTGTGTGTGAGAGAGAATGATATTAGGGTTACTGGTTGGAGCGGGGTCCACTAGGTTGGACTTTGTTAAATGACCAAAATACCTTTAAAAAGTGGTTAAATACATATATTTGACCACTATATGACCACTTAATTACGAGATTGCACAACAAGTTTGACTGACATTAATTAAATTTGACTTCATCATGACCTTTGATATGTTGATCCAATGACACAGATTTATTCTTACTGCTTTCACTATCTACCATTCTCATTGGATCCTAACTCTGATTGGTTCAAATAAAAACTATACTCTTGATGTGAGAACCGTGAGAATCGTTTTTTATGCTACTTTTAATTGTGTATGATGTTATTTTTCATATTTGATGATGCTATCATTTTTACAAGTGCTACCAGAAATTGTGTTGCTATTTTTAATAAAATTCATCACAGGTAAAAATAGCATCAAACACAATCAATCATAGCGCTACGCCCAAATAAAAATAGTAATTCTCACGGTTCTCACACTAAGACTTGGTTCTCATTTAAACCACATCCTATATATATATATATATATATATATATATTTAAAAAAGGTAAAAAGATCTCCAACTCTACAGATAAACAAACTCAATGCAATAAGGTCATCTGTAGCTCTTATTTCTACTCTAGTAAAGAGTTTATTCTACTCTAGAGTAGAGTGAAATAAAAATCAAGTGGCGTTTCCAACTGTTTGTGCTACATTTTACCCCACAAATATTTGTAATTTTATTCTCATTATTTTATATTGTTTTAATATCACAAATGCAATTTAATTAGATATATTGATTTACAAAAAATAGTTATTTAAATTATTATCATTATATAATTAATAAAATATAAATAGTAAAACAATATTTATATAAAGATTAAATTATTTACTAAAATATATATCAATATTTTCTAAAATATTGAATGATGAAACAAAGATTCTCTCGGGTGAGAGCAAGAGCGGCGATTCTCTCGGGTGAGAGCTTACCATTGAGTTTGGTGCAGATTTGCGGGATCTTGCTTGTTTTAGATAGTCTGTGTGAGTTATTCGGTTAGTAATCCATCAGATTTGGGATAGTGCGTGATCTTCCATGGCAGAAAACAGATGTATAGGGCAAGATGACGATCTGTCCGACCGAATAAAGAGATTCTCGTTATCTGACAAGGAAAGCTTAATCACCAGCATAGCTAAGGAGGATATCAAACTAAGTGATGATGAATGCCAAAGGAGCCTCTTTGGCAAGGTGATCGGCGACCGCAAAGCCAGTTGGCTGGGGATAAAAAGAACCATGAGCCACATTTGGCGATTGCAGCAACAAATGGAGGTCAAAGAGCTAGGGCTTAACTTCTTTCAATTTGTATTCCAGAGTAAAGACGATATGAGGAAGGTAGCAGATGGAACAAGTTGGAGCTTTGAAAATCAATACCTAATCCTTAAAGAATGGGAATCAGGAATGTCAAGCAAACATCCGGCATTTCAGGAAGTCTCTTTATGGGTTCAGGTTTGGAATCTTCCCTTCAACTGGCTAAGCACGGAAGTTGGAGTTAAAATAGGGAAAATTTTCCAATCTGTTCACAACGTTGTTCTGGCTAGCTCAGGAAGCCATGGTGGTAAAATACTAAGATTGCTAGTTTCAGTTAATGTAAATGAACCCCTTCCTAGATGTACAAATATCCAGTTGGAAGACCAAGTTCTCAGCGTGGGTTTTAGGTATGAAAAGCTGCACAATCTCTGTTATTATTGCGGCCTTATTGGACACCTAGATCGAGGATGCAAACAAAGAATTGCTGCAATCAAATCGAACACAGTGAAAGAAGGAGAGTACGGGGACTGGATAAAAGCAGTGGAGGGTCAACACTGGGTGGATTTAGGTTCATCTGGCCACAGATCATCACCATCAGTGAGTCAAGCACCCTCATCAAACACAAACTCTCCACCAAGAAGCTCATCACATCCTATGGACAAGGGTAAACAGATAGTTCAAGTCCATAACCAGCTGTGTTCACACTCTAAGCCAGACACGGTGGCATCAAACTCAATTCCTGAAGAATCATTGCCAAACACACCATCTTCAACTCAAAAGGCAAGTCCCACAGCACCAATTCAGTCTAAACCAGTGGACCTTAGAATTCAAATGTTGGAACAATCACCACAGAGCAAATTGATGGAGGTGGACTCAACCATCCAAACCACCATAATACCCCTTCAAATCAAGGCAAAACAAACACAGTTGCTAGACACCCGAGACACCTCTAAACAGAAAACCTGGAAAAGAGCTCCCAGCAGAGAAGGCCGGCTCCAAAGAAAGGATGATCAAGAGCTAATGATCCATGACAACTCCAGTTCAAAGAGGACTAGAGAAGAGAATCCAACACCACAGCAGCACATGATCATACCAGCTCCTGGTAAAAAACTTAAAGGCAGCACAGAACAGGTGAGGGATGCCAGCCTCAAATGGCACCCCAACCCTCAATGTTAGCTGCGGTGTGGAATTGTAGAGGGTTGGGTGGACCCTCTACAATTTCCCAATTGCGAGAGTCCATTAAGGCTCACCATCCAAAATTTTTCTTTCTTTCAGAAACTAAGAAAACTAGTGGTTTTGTTAAATCTGTAGCTAGAAAGTTGGGATTTGTAAATAGTTTTGCTTTTGTTGATCCAGCTGGTTTAAGTGGGGGTTTACTCCTTCTTTGGGATTCTAATGTAACTGTTTCTCAAATTATTAAAAAGTCTTTTTACATTGCTGTTGAATTTGAGTTACCTCACTCTACCCCTCAGTGGGGTGTCTTTGTATATTTGAATACCTGCAAGCAAATTAGAGCCATTCAATGGGTTGAAATGATTGAAGATAAAGCTAGCTGGGGTTCAAAATGGTTTGCTATAGGGGACTGGAATGACTTGTGTGGTCAAGAGGACAAAATGGGGGGCAATTTAAGAAGTGCTAAGAGTCTGTTAGGATTCAATGAATTTATCAACAATATGGAGATGGAAGAAATCACAATGCAGGGCTACAAATTCACATGGTGCAATCTCAGAACTGAAGAAGGTTTGGTAGAAGAAAAGCTGGATAGGGGGTTTGCATCTTCAGATTGGCTACAGGAATACCCTCATGCTCTTGTCACCAACCAAATAAGAAGCTCCTCAGATCACTCTATGCTTCTTCTCAATTTGGGACAGCCTCAGCCTCAACAAAATGCCAGATTCCATTTTGACAAAAGATGGATAGGGATGGCAGGGATAAAAGATATAGTGGAAGAAGCTTGGGCTCAACCAACAACTGGGACTCCTTTTTTCAGATTGAAGGAAAAGGTGAAGAACACTAGAATAGCACTGCTCAGATGGAGCTCTAAATTCAGAACTCAGAACCAGCAAACTATTGCCATATTATCCAAGAAGCTGGAAATACTCAGAGATGAAAAAGCAGAAGATTACTGGGAGCAATGGAATAACACAAGAGCAGAACTTAATGCAGCTTACAAACAAGAGGAAATGCACTGGCAACAGAGGTCCAAAATCAAATGGCTGAAGGAGGGGGATGGAAATACAAAATTTTTTCATGCATACACTATGCAGAAAAGAAAACTAAATGCAATCTCTCAGCTTATCAACTCTCAGGGAGAAGTTCTCACAACTCAGCAGGAAATTGAAAGGCACATTTCAGAATTTTACTCTGGTCTTTTTGCTACTGAAGGAAGTTGGGATGGTGATTCCATAATCCAACTGATACCTCAGTCTGTTTCAGAAGATATGAATCAGAATCTCATAAAACCAGTCACAGAAGAGGAAGTCAAGTCTGCTTTGTTCTCTTTACACCCTGATAAGTCTCCCGGGGAAGATGGCATGAATGCTCTCTTTTACCAACACTTTTGGCTGCTGATTAAGGATGATGTCCTGGCTGCTATCCTTAGCTTCTTCAACTCAGGGCAGCTCTTAAGATACTGGAATCATATTATCCTCTCCCTGATACCAAAAGTGGCCCAACCAGAAACAATGGGCCAATCAGCCTCTGCAGTGTCATCTATAAGACTCTCTCCAAAGTTCTAGCTCAAAGGCTTATGACTTGCTTGAATGACTGCATCAGCCCTTTTCAGTCAGCATTTGTCAAAGGCAGACAACTAATGGATAATATCATCATAGCTCAGGAGGCATTTCATTACCTCAACAGACACTCCTCTGGCCATCACTACTTTATGGCTCTCAAATTGGACCTCATGAAGGCCTTTGATAGAGTTGAGTGGCCCTGCATTTCCAGAATCATGAACAAGATGGGCTTCCATTCTGACTTTATCAAGCTGATCATGGTATGTGTTTCTTCTACCTCTTTATCCTTCAAGATTAATGGCAAAGTGAGTGGTTACATACAACCCACCAGAGGCATCAGGCAGGGGGACCCTCTGTCCCCCTATTTGTTCATCATTGTTGCAGAGCTACTATCAGCCATGATCTCAGACTCTCAATCTCAAGGAAGAATACATGGTCTCAAGTTGTCAAGGAATGGCCCTGCCATTTCTCATCTACTATTTGCTGATGATTCCTTGATGTTCTGCCGAGCTGGAGTAGATCAAGCCCTTCACCTTCTTAATATCTTGGAGAAATACAGACACTTCACTGGCCAGAGGGTCAATCTCCAAAAGTCTGGAATCTTTTTCAGTAGGAACACCCCTCAGCAGCTAAAAGAAAGAATTTGCAATGTGCTCAATGGAATAGTGCCTCACAGATCCACCAGATATCTTGGACTACCCTTGGGAATTGGAAGGTCTAAAAAGGAGGTCTTTGACTACATCCTGACATCTATCAGAAGCAAGCTGCAGGGATGGAAAAACAAGCTCCTTTCTCCAGCAGGTAAGGAAGTCTTGGTGAAATCTGTCCTTCAAGCTTTACATGTTTTTTCTATGACCTGTTTCAAACTCCCTGTATCCATTTGCAAAGAAATATCTAAATTATGTGCTGATTTCTGGTGGAAAACTGGAGAATCCTCAGACTCTGGCATCCACTGGAAGAAATGGGATAAGATCACTCTCCCTAAGCTCTTTGGTGGATTAGGATTCCATGATATCAAGCTTTTTAATGAAGCTCTTATCTGTAAGCAACTCTGGAGGGTAGTTTCAAATCCTGAGCTGTTAGTCAGCAGAATTCTTAAAGATAGGTACTTCCCTCATGGTTCTATACTCAGTGCTGACAAGACACAAAAAGGGTCATGGCTTTGGAATAGTTGGCTGTCTGTTCTCCCCTTTTTCACCAAATGTGTAAAAATTGAGATAAGGAATGGGCTCAACACCAGAATAGATGATAGCAATTGGGTTCCTAATCTAAAGAAACCATCTCCTACTCTCATTGACATTGCAAGGGGTCACCTAATCTGGGTAAATGAGCTGTTGGCTAACAATGGAACAGAATGGAACTCTTGGTTGATTGAGCAGGTGTTCAACTCAGAAGACAGTGCTGCCATTTTAAACATCAACACTCTCAATCCTGCTAGACCAGACAGATGGCTTTGGGGTCCTGATCCAAAAGGGGAATTCTCAGTTTCCAGTACCTATAAAGCAATGGCTGCTCAAAAGCTTCACCAACTGGACATCCCGGAATCAAGCTCCCCCTCTTTGCCCCCTCACCAAATATTCCAAAGATGTTGGAAGCTGAAAATTCTTGGGAAGATAAAACACTTTATCTGGAAGTGTATTTCTGGAACCCTCCCAACAGCAACAAACCTAAGAAGAAGAGGAGTGGATATAAACCCTATCTTTGCACTTTGTGGTGAACAACCTGAGACAACAGAACACATTTGTTCTTCTGCTACAGAGCTATAAGAGTTTGGGACTATTCTCCAGTCCTTTGGGATGGCCTTGATCAGTTTACTAATTCCTTCAAATGTTGGTGGCAACAGATCAGCAAAATCAAGAAAACTGAAGTTGTGCAGGACAGGATCCAATTGACCACCTATCTGCTATGGTGGCTTTGGAAAGCCCGGAACTTATGTATATTCAAAAAATCCCTTATGCCAGAGCACATTGTGGCTGCAGCTGCTCACAGGAACTGGCTTGAAGCTTCAGCAGCAGCAGGCTCCAATGATAGCTCACACTGATAGTTGCTGTTTTTCATAGTTGTAGTTTGTGTTCTTGTTTTTCCTTTTCTGTTTGATTGTGCTCTTGGAAGTTATGGTAACTAGCTAGGCCTTTGGCAGTGGATAGTGTCATAATTTCTGTTTTTTGTATCTTTGAACCGTGTGGGTGTTGAGGCTCTAGGTACTATATGTAGTACCTCCTAGTTTTTCTTTTCTTTGAGTAGGATCTTGCCTATTGTATTTGAACATTGTTCCCGGATTTTTTATGATATGATCTCTATCGTTTTGGCCAAAAAAAAAAAAAAAAAATTATAAAATATTACATATTTACTAAAATACTAACTAAGATTTAAGAGAAATTCCAATTTATAGTGTAAGTCTTTGAAAATAAATTTCTTGTATTAATCTTTATTTATTTATACAACAATTTACCACATATTTTTCTATTTTAAATCAATTTGTTAAATAAAGAAGAGTGTTATGTCGGAAAAATATCTCTGGTAAATTTTAATTGGAATGAATTGAAAAATTTCAACGAAAAAAATAACAAATTGAAATATAATTCACCAAAATTTTCAATGAGTATTAGATACATTGGGGATTGCCTCTAGTTCAAGTGGGAGATTGTTGGTATATGTGTCCTAGAGACAATCTTTTTAATGACATATATACAATATCACATTAATAATTATATTGGATTATAATTATGGTATTGCAATTAATTAAATAATTATTTGATTGTTTGCAATTTATTAATTAATTGCTCCCTTGAGTTAATACTGTTATTAACAGAGTGAGATGTTAATTCATAAAGTATAACTCTCAAATCGCCTCAATCGACGATCATTAAGAAAGGGATATTAATAATACGCGATAGATTGACATGTGGTCTGCATCACATTCTTAGAGAATATAGTATGTCTCACGACTATGAATAATTGTTATTCGTGATGGACACATGGATACTTTGGAGAGTATTGTTATATCCTACCGATAAACCATTTGTTTATGTGTCTATGGGAGTACCGGTGTGTCGAATGGTGTAATAGTCCTTTGACTTGAGGTCAATACGCAATTCATGTATAGAGTGATTTACTTAGACCTAGTGCAAAGCTTACGTCCTTATGGGTAAATACGGGCTTGTGTTGGGTAGATCACGATATACATGGAATTGGTAGTTGAGCCAAGATTGGATTCATTCCTCGAATATTGTTTCGAGAGAGCACTCGTTTTCTCTATACTGGGTTGATAAAGTCATTTGTCAATGCACGTGATTATATAGTGTTCAAATATAATTGATAAAATCAACCAGTGAGATGAGATTAAATGATTAAGCTGTTTGGATAGACACACGTTCAAATCCTAAGCTTAATCAAGTGGTTTGTGAATGAAGGGACCATATCACTATTAAATTCTACACCAAAGATTTGTTCGCTTTGTCTATGTAAACGTACTTCATATTTTGGGTTCGTCCTTCGACGCAGTCTAAGAGTTTCGTAAGGATCATAAATTAGATTTATGTCAATATATGAAGGCCAATAGGGTCACACAATATGCAATCTATTTTCCGGCTAAGAGTGAATCTAGAGTGTTAAATATTCAATTAGATTGGAATATTTAATTTTGAGTAATGAGATTATTTTTCTATTAGATAGAAAATATTTAATTAAGCTAAATTGGAGTTACACTTAATTAAATCATTAATTGGATTAGATCTAATTACTTATTCGGCTAGGTTATCCTAAGGCCCACATAATTAGGTTTGACCTAATTATAAATAGGTCATTATCTCTTCATCTCTTTATAAGATCAAATCATTAGATGAGAAAAGAGAGACGCCGTTAAGAATAAAAAATACTCTACTCTCTGGCTTTCTGAATTGCGTGGATACTATAGTTGAAGACAAAGCTTAAACTGTAAGTTTTGGTTAAATATTCACATGATCTAGGATCATATCGAATAGCTATAGCCGGATCTTCGTTGTTGGTAAGAAAATTTTAAAATTCCGCTGCGCGTACGCTAGGTTCATACGTCTAAAATCCAACAGTGGTATCAGAGCGTCGGTTCGGTGTTCATAGCTATTTGATTTTAAATTGGATTTACATGGATCAAAATATGTATTAATCCTGTTAAGATAATTAATTTAGAATTGATTTTCATCAAGTTTCTTGGGATCGTTAAAAATCTGGGAATTTGATTCCCGAATTTGATTTGGGAACAACTTCAAAATAATTTGGAATTAATTTTGGTTCACCTGCTCAAATCTGGGATTGGAATCCCGTGTGTGACTGAAATTGAGAAAATTAATTTGGAATTAATTTTTGTGTTCGAATTGCACACAAAATCTGGGATTTTGGAATCAATCTGATACTGGAATTGTTGTAAGTTGAACGCACTCACGCGATCTGGGATTTGGAATCCCCGCAACCGCAAGAGCCGTCGCCCGTTTGGATCCTCCGTCTGCTGCCGGTGATACGTCGGGACTCAAGCGGCTAATGGTCGCTGCCGCTTGGCCGTTTCCGTCGCGCTGCTGCTGCCGCTTGGCCGTTTCCGTCGCGCTGCTGCTGCCGCTAAACGATAACATCGGTGGTTTGACCGCCTGGGAGGATTCCGGCGAGAGAACGCCGGTATTGGGTGGCGGTCGTCTGGCGAAGGTGATACTCCGCGGGCGATGCGCGGTGGACGAGCAAAAGAGGACTGAAAAACGTTTTTGGAGTTACAGGGACTTGTGTTCGAAAATTCAATTATTTCTGAAAATTATCGTTTATTGCAATTTGGCCCTGGGGCAAATCTGCGATTTTGAAAAGGTTTATAAAAGTGCAATCTGGTCCTTAGGGCCTGTTTGTGATTTTTGAAATTAGCCTAGGGCCAGTTTGTAATTTCTGGAAAGTCTTGAGGCCTGTTTGGCTATTCACAGAATTCAGAATTTTGAAAAATCTTAAATAATGGTTATTTTTGATTGTTTCAAATTTCTGAAAAATTCCTAAAATTGAAATTAACCCTTGGGGGTATATTTCAAACTAAAAATTATTGTTCAACGACTCTTAAATATTTTTGAAATATTTAATAAACAAAACGAAGCTTCGTGCTTGTTTAATAATTCAAAATTTTAGAAATTTTGATGAGCTTGTTTAGCAAATCAAAATTTTAGAAATTTTGATGAATATGTTAGCACTTTATTTTGATCTATTATTTTGTTTGGCTTATGTATTTTGAATACATCATTGTTATGTGTGTTTAGAACCATATAAATAAATGAGTAATTAGATTATTTACTTGTATGTATTTTGAATACATAAATGGGTAATTAGATTACTTACTTGTATGTATTTTGAATACATATTGTTGTTATCTTATATGTTTGGAATATTATGAATGCATGATAGGTGGATTATTTGCTCTTACTAGTCTAATTGAAATAAATTAAATAGTTTATTTATTTTAGTTAGCGTCCGCGATTATATTGTCTGGGTAGGCGGCACCCAGTATTGGTCGGACCGTGTTATATCATGCTCAGGTAGACGGCACCCGATATGTGTTATTAGTTGGATCTTGTTTGAATATTAGATATTTAATACCCTGTTCAAAAGGTTCCCCTCATAAATATAAGTCTCATCTTGGATACATAAACGTCACCCATCATAATTGAATGAGTGCAAAAACCTTTTCGTCCAAAAGTATTTACACTCTAGTGTTTGGTTAGGGCTACAAGGCTTAGACTCATTCATAGATACATATGTTTGTGATCGTGTGATGGTTTTGACTTACTTAGCTAATTCTTGTCGCCCTAGCGTCGGAATGATCTAAGGACGTCGATCAAATTAGATTTGATCAACCAAGAGTTGTAATTGTTTACAATTGGTTTAAAGACCTACCACTACATCCATTATAGTGATCAACCCTAGCTGGGACTATAATAGGATGGATGTGGATCTTGGCTCACTATAACTATATTTGATATGAGTCCGTACTTCTCTGAAAGGGTCGTAGAGTATGTTAAAATAGTGGGAGCTAAATTAATTAAAAGTCATGTTAATTTAGTTAACAAATGTGATCTTGTAGTGTTATATTCCTCTTCTATATATTTCTCTAGGTTGAGTAGAATTTTGAATCTATCATTGAAATGTCTGATGGAAATGAATAAGTTGACTGGACTGAATAATCTGGATTGACTACGCTTTTGAAGTTGTTCTTGTGGTAAAAACGAGTTGATTATGTGTTCGACACAAAGGCGCCCATCGTACCTAATAAGACTTTTTCTGGGTACTATGCTTTTGACCATGATACTCATAAAAGGTATTAGGATGATGAAATTTCAGTAGAATGTATCGTATTGTTCCCTATGTCAACTAGATTGAAGAGACAATGTGATGGGATGAATTCAAATGACTGTGAGAGCATTTAAAGAGACTTTATGACCTCAGTCTCAAACCTTGGAGTTTGAACTGTTGGGAAATCTCTTCAAATGCAGAATACATGATGGGATAAAGTCTTTGTGCATGTCGTGGAGATGATTTGACTAATTGGGAGTCTGACTTCGTTTGGATGAAGCTCCCAGATCACGTCACTGTGAATATCATCTTGCAGTCGCACTAGTTTCATATTGTAACTTCATTGTGAATTTTTGGGGTAAAATATACAATACCCCCTTGTATTATACGAAATCTGCGCGTTTTCCCTTGGTACTTTAAAAATTGCGTCAAACCCCATTGTATTTAACTAATGCTAGCACGATACCCCCCCTCTCCGTCCAACTTAACAGCGCGTGCAGTACACATGCCCCTAGTGCAACAATTATTCATTTTTATCTTATTTTTTTATTTAAAATTAAAATTTACTATTTTGTCCATTAAAAAAAAAGAACAAAAATCCAAAAATATCCTTAGTTCATCTTCGACCTCAAAAAGTAAAAAGAAAAAAAAAACAAAATATTCAAAAAATGAACAAAAATTTAGAATCGTATCTCTTCTAGCACTGCTGCTCGACGTCCTCAAGCTCAAGCTTCAGTCCTTCTACCGAGCCCTCATCGCCGAGTTCATCGCCCCCCTCGTCTACTGAACCGTCGGGATGTCAAGTCCCACTTCTAAATTTCATTCAAAACCCTAGATTTGAAACAAAATCTAAAGTTCCATCCCCCAAATTTCAATGGAATTTCCAGACAGCAGTGGCAAGAGAAGAGTCTTCTCTTTCACTTTTTTGGCTCTCGGATCTGAACAGGGAGAAGCCGCTGGAGCTCCTTCGGCACTGGTAGTGGTGAAATACTTCCTACTCAACAATAATAATAATAACTCGATTTGATTCTTTATTTTTTACAACTTCTAATGATCAACAATAACTCGATTGGTAAAAAAACATTTACCAATCAAAAAGAGCATTGCCAATCAAATTTAGATCTGTCTTTCTCAAACGCTACAGAGAATATGAAGAAAGAAAAATAATGAAGTAAATCCGATAATCAAACTCTGATAATCGAGTTCTTTATTTTTTACAACTTCTAATCACTTACATCAAGAACATCAGTCGAAGCACTTAAACAACAGACACCTTTATTATTCAACAAAAATGACTCGATTTCTTCAAAATGGAAAACAAAAATAAAAATAAATTAAAATAAAATAACAACAATAATAATAATACTAATAATAATAATAATGATAGGTACACGAGTGTGTAAGAGTAGATCGAGACCTGTTGCTTGGAAACTTTTCGGCGCCGAAAAAAGAGAGACAGGAATGGGGGATTCGTCCATGACGAGGCAAGCCAGGGATATGGAGTTTTTTCATGGTGGTGACGTCGGAGACGGCGCCGCATCGCCAGCCGCGACCGTCTATGATGCTCGCCTCTATCTCCACCGCAGGGACTTCGTCTCGATCGAGGAGACCTTAGGCTCCCTCAGGTTCATCACCGCCGCCGGCGACCTCGGCAACAAGGTATGCACCGTCCCCGATGAAGGCCCTGCCGCTGTATAGATCAAGGGAAAACACCTGTGACGGCGGCGGATGGAGTAACATATTCTTGGGAGAACTCCTCCTTCAGCCATAGCCCATACGCATAAATGCCACACATATCTGCTCTGTCAATCTGAGATCTGATTTTTTTCTTCTTTATTTTTTATTTTCTATTTTTTTGAAAATTAGGGTTTTCACCCTTTGGATAAGGAGAGAAAAATTGAAGAGAAGCTGGTTCTCCAACTCAAATGTCGGGGACATAACGGGAAGGTTGACAAATATGTAACGGTGTTATCACTCAGACACAAGTTGGGGAGCATCAGTTGACCAACACTTAATACAAAGGGGTTTGGAGCAATTTTTAAATTACAAGGGGAAAACACGCACATTTAGTATAATACAGGGGGATTTGGTGCAATAAACCCTCAATTTTTGTATGAAATGATACGAGGACAACGATGCTTTAATTGCATAACATGATCAAGACTTACAATCCATTCACTCTTAGAAAATGTTGTACTCATGCGAGTTTTTCTGCTAAATCTTACCAAGGGTATGAGTAAGTAGAAGATAGGCTGAAATTGTTTCTAGACCTACAACCTAGAAGCGTAAGGAAAGGATGAACAAAAAGCTGAAATTGCTCAATGATATATGTATTTTGGAAAGAAAATGACATTGGAAGAGAGCTTGTATGTGTTTCAAGCCACAAGGTGTTGCAAACACTTCATAGAATTTGTTTGTTTAATCAAAAGTTTAAAGTAATACGAAAATCTCTATTTTCTTATGGCATTGTACATTTGGTCACATTAATGAGACAATATATCAAGGTTGAGTATATTAGATTACTTAACACCATGTGACTTTGAGTAACATGAATTTTGTGTATTTTGTCTTAAATGAAATGATGACCAATAAGTTCTTTTTCTTGGAAATTGGCACAAGTCAAAGAATATTTGAGTTGGTCTACATTGTTGTATGTGGACTTTTGTGAAACTAAAGTTAGAAGAGGATTTTCGTATTCCATCATCTATACTAATGAATTTTAAGGGTGAGTAATGTGTGTCTTACGAAACACAAATCGAAGCCTTAGAAAATTCAAGAAGTATAAGTTTGGAGTAGAGAAACAACATGACTATAGTATCTTTTCGATTTAATCGAAGAGAAGAATAGTTGAGCATGGAGTTTCTTTATTACTTGAAATTTCATGGAGTCCAATTTTAATGGATACCTCCTAGGACTCATTTGATGGAGTCTTCGAAAGGAGCAATTAAACCTTATTAGATATGGTTAGATCCATGTTAAGTTTCACAATCCTCCCACATATCATTGAGGTTATGCCTTATTGAACTCAATTTACATTTTGAATAGAGTTCCATTGAAATCAGTTGTAAAGACGTCATATGAATCATGGCGTGGCAAGAGGCCTTGTCTTTAACGTATGCGAACCTGGGGTTGTCTAGCATATGTGAAGAAACTTTTAACTGATAAATTGGAATCTAAATGTGAAGAATGTTATTTTGTAGGCTATTCAACACGATGATACTATTTCTATCTTCCTGGGGAACATAGAGTAATTGTCTTTAAATACACGACGTTTCTAGGAGAATATTATTTCTTCAAAGAACAAGGTCATGTTGTGATAGAACTTGAAAAGTTCAAGAAATTCGAAATAACATTGAGGTTCAAGAATTGTCGTTTGATATTGACAAAGATTTGAAGGGAGGTATTGGTGATTCCCTAAATAGAAATTTTTCATTTGATGGACAACTTCTAGCTAGTGGGAGTAATACGGGTGAAACTGCAGAAGTGCAGCACACTCATATACAACCAATATATAATGGCTTGGATGTCGTTTATTCTCAATAAATGCATGAAAATGTGATTTTGAGAACCCTCCCATCGTTGAACATATCAACATATAATAACCTATTCACGATCAATGTACAACCACAAAAGCAAAATATTGAACTCCGTAGGTTAACTAGAACTCGTCGTGAACCAATTAGATTATGTTTCCTCTTGGAGCATCACGACGATGTGGAGATTCCTAACAAGGATGAACTTAGGACCTGCACTGAGTTATGTAAGACATGGACTCAGGGAGGTGGCTTTATGCAATAAAATCATAAATGACTCGATGTACACGAATCAAGTTTAGAACTTGGTTGACTTGTCATTGGGGTTAGACCTATTGGATGCAAATGAGTTTTCAAAAGAAAATAGATGCAAAAGGCAAAGTACAAACCTATAAGGCCAGATTGGTTGATAAAGGTTATAGTCCACGTGGAAGCATTGACTATAATGAGACCTTTTCACCAATTGCCAAAATTAAGTCCATTTGGATTTTACTTGCAACAGTTGCATACTAAGATTATGATATTTGACAGATGGATGTTAATCGTTTTCCTTTATAGGAACTTGGAGGATGTACATATAGTACAACCTAACGGTTTTATATCCAAGTCAAATTCAAAATTAGTATGCAAGTTACAAAGGTCAAATAGTGAACTTAAGCAAGCCTCTGGAAGCTGAAATGTCTGTTTCTACAAAGTTACATAATTATTGGCTTTGTGAGAAGTAATAAGGATCAATGCGTTTATAGTAAACGCAATGAGGATAATATTATTTTTATCGTATATGTATGTGACATATTGATAATGAAATGATGTTCCTCACTTGCAGTCCAGGAAAGATTAATTATTCAAGTACCTTCATTGTGAAGGACTTGGGTGAAACCTGCTATACTCTTGAAATTAGGATCTACGAAGTAGACCTAATAGAGTGTTAGAGTTTTCACGGTCCACGTGTGTAGTCAAGGTACTAAAGTGTTTCTCCTTGGAAAATTCTAACAAAATGGAATATTCCAATGGTCATGACATCAAGTTGGCAAAGAAAGATTGTCTTTCCGTTGATGCCCAACTTGGGCGCATGAAGAAGATCTCATATGCTTATGCAATGGAGTCTATCATGCATGTTATGACATGTACGAGATCTATATGGATTATGCACTTAGTACCACTTACAGATTTCAATATAATCCTGGGGAGATATATTTGAAGACTATTAAGACTATTCTTTAGTGCATTAGATGGACTAAAGAATATATTTTATTCTATGGTGGGAATAATAATTTAATAGTCTTACATTCATTTCAATGATGAGGCAGTGAGCTGGAATAGTTCCAAGCAATAAACCACTGTGAATTCAACCGCAAAGACCAAGTACATTGTTGCATTAAAGCCCTATGAGGCTGTTTGGATACATGAGTTCTTAAATGAACTAGGGGTAGTTCCAAGTGCCATTTATCTAATATCTACATATTATGGTAAAACGGTGCGATTGCACGAGTAAAAGAACCAAGATCCAACAACAAAATAAATATGTACAAAGGCACTATCATTTATTTAGAGATAATTGATAGAGGAAAAATAAGTTAGACGTGTTCAAGCTGAACATTACTTGAATGAACCCATTCACCAAACCATTGTGCGTAGTTGAGCACAATAGTCATTTTGAGAAAATGAGTATTAGATACATTGGTGATTGCCTCTAGTTCAAGTGGGAGATTGTTGGTATATGTGTCCTAGAGACAATCTTTTTAAGGACATATATACATGATCACATTAATAATTATATTGGATCATAATTATGGTATTGCAATTAATTAAATAATTATTTGATTGTTTGTAATTTATTAATTAATTGCTCCCTTGAGTTAATATTGTTATTAACAGAGTGAGATGTTAATTGATAAAGTATAACTCTCAAATCGCCTCAATCGACGATCACTAAGAAAGGGATATTAATGATACGCGATAGATTGACATGTGGTCTGCATCACATTCTTAGAGAATATAGTATGTCTCACGACTATGAATAATTGTTATTCGTGATGGACACATGGATACTTTAGAGAGTATTGGTATACCCTACCGATAAACCATTTGTTTATGTGTCTATGGGAGTATCGGTGTGTGGAATGGTGTAATAATCCTTTGACTTGAGGTCAATATGCAATTCATGTATAGAGTGATTTACTTAGACCTAGTCCAAAGCTTACGCTCTTATGGGTAGATCATGATATACATGGAATTGGTAGTTGAGCCAAGATAGGATTCATTCCTCGAATATAGTTTCGAGAGAGCACTCGTTTTCTCTATTCTAAGTTGATAAAGTCATTGGCCAATGCACGTGATTATATTTAAAATGGTGTTCAAATATAATTGATAAAATCAACCAGTGAGATGAGATAAAATGATTAAGCTGTTTGGATAGACACACGTTCAAATCCTAAGCTTAATCGAGTGGTTCGTGAATGAAGGGACCGTATCACTATTGAATTCTACACCAAAGGTTTGTTTGCCTTGTCTAGGTAAACGTACTTCATATTTTGAGTTCGTCCTTCGACGCAATCTAGGAGTTTCGTAAGGTTCGTTAATTAGATTTATGTCAATATATGAAGGACTATGGGGTCACACAATATGCAATCTATTTTCCGGCTAAGAGTGCATCGAGAGTGTTAAATATTCAATTAGATTGGAATATTTAATTTTGAGTAACGAGATTATTTTTCTATTAGATAGAAAATATTTAATTAAGTTAAATTGGAGTTACACTTAATTAAATCATTAATTGGATTATGTCTAATTACTTATTGGGCTAGGTTATCCTAAGACCCACATAATTAGGTTTGACCTAATTATAAATAGCTCATTATCTCTTCGTCTCTTTATAAGATCAGATCATTAAATGAGAAAAGAGAGACGCCGTTAAAAATAAAAAAACACTCTCTGGCTTTCTAACTGAGGATTCCTAGCGTCTTCACCAGGAAGGATTCATTGTGTTGGATCGTGCACCGGGATCTGGATTGCGTGGATACCATAGTTGAAGACAAAGCTTAAACTGTAAGTTTTCGTTAATTATTCATGTGATCTAAGATCATATCGAATAGCTATAGTCGGATATTCGTTGTTGGTAAGAAAATTTTAAAATTCCGCTGCGCGTACACTAGGTTCGTACGTCTAAAATCCAACAGGAATTTTCATTGGAATATATTACTATTGAACTTTTCGTTGGGTAGAAATTTTTTTTTTGTAGTGAATATATTGTTGATGGAATTTTATACTTTTTTTTTATAGTGAGTGATCCACTAATTTCTAATCGTATCTTTTCATGTATGCAAAAGAAGTGATCGTTTTGTATTCATATTTTTTTCTCAATTGGGCCTACAAAATGTGTCTTATTTCTTGGAAATCTAAAATGCTCACCTGTTTTTTTCGAGTCTACTCAGTCCTTTTACAAAACAGAATCAATCAATTAATATACTTTATCTAGTTTATTGACAAAATTTTGTATACGTATTGGATTTGTCTTGCCAGTACAACGTAATACCATGGTCCATCCACGGTTTCAGAGAGATTAAATAAATATAAGTAAAACTATAAAAGTACTTGGAGTCGTGCATTATATTCTCGTGAATAAAGAATAAGCAAGTGGCAAATTATTTTGTTACTTGTTCAAGAGTACTAGATACCATTTGTTGAATAAAAAAATTTGGTTAAAAGAGCGGTAAGATAACACTCAGAAACAATTTCCCAAGACTTTGGTTTTAGCAAGATTAATGGGTCCATGGCATTAGATATAACTACCATTGGGAGAAGTTTTCTTGCACTGGAAGTGTTGAAAAAATGATTAGGGTAGAACGAAAAAATATTGAAAGGGAAAATGTCTCAAATATCAAAATGTGTCAAATATCACTAAAAATCCCAAACCAGTATAACTTCAATCATTTGACTTGAAAATAATTGAACCTATATATATATATATATATATATTCTTTCTTCATTTGTTAAGTTCCAAATATATTTGCATATGAAACAATAACAATATTTATATTTTTTAAATTCGTCAAATCAATAATAATATTTCTAATAAGTCCAATATCAATAATATATATTTACCTAATGAAATTAATAACTAATTTTTAAAATCGCAGATTATAACTAGTACAAGCAAGTTTCGGAATAAAATATTATTATTTATATTCATAGTTTTTATTTGCATGCTTATGATCATGAAAACAATCTTAATTATCATAATCAAAATTACATTACTGGAAGAAATAATCTGAATACCGCTGAAAACTTTACTGCGTTTATTCTCAGTACTATAATGAGAAAATGCTTTTCGTTACCTTGGTTAAAATTGGCATTTTAAATCGCTATTTTTTTTCCATCCTAAAACATCTAATCTATATAAATATAATTGAGAGCAAAACAATTAATAAAAATATTTTGGTTTCCCTCCAATTTCGATTACAAAAATGTTCATTAATATTTTTTTTCTTTTCACTTTATTCTACCTTTATCTAAATATTACAATAAATATTATTTAACTTTTAGGATTTGTCTACAATTCCGTCACGTAATGATTCCGATATCTGATGGCTAAAATTCCTCATGAAATCATTCTGTGACGAGACTGTAGACAAATCCCAACTTTTATATGTAATGAAATTTCTAATATTCTTATATAATTTTGGTCATTACACTTAACTATATTTTATTTTATTTTACTTTTAATTCTTGGTTTGATATCTTATATTAGCAATTTAATCGAACTGATCTAATTTAATAAAAATTCAATTTTTTTCATTTTCAAATTTCCTTTTATGTTATGAAAATTGTAAAGGAATTATATAGTAATATTTTATTACAAATAAATACAAAATTAATTAAATAACAAATAAAAAGAACTTCAGTTATTTCTTCCGATGAAAAATGTGCACCTGCATCGTAGCAAAAATATAATAAATGATTAATGTATAATATAGTAAAATACAAAACATAAGTCTTGGTCATAACAATTTTTTTAAAAAAAAATTTATAATGTTCACCAAAATTGTCGCACATTTTTTAATGTAATATTCTTCGTTCAGCAAAAATAAAAACGAGAATATGTAATCAATTGGCACCTTAATTTGCCTCCAAAATTTATTTATCCATGATCATTCAATTTTACATTATATTTGTAACATCTTTTAATATATATTTGTATATACTTATGTTTTTTACTATTAATTTTACATTGGAACCCTATGTTACTACCATTAGAAAATTTTGTTTTCTTATTTCCATTCCACCTTAGTTATTGCACCTATTTTAATATCTATTTCTTAATTATGAAATAAATAAACAATAAGTGATCATTTTGATACTATAATTTCTGCCAAAATCAATGTCAATGACCATTGGGTTGTAACGTTTTATAAAAATTTTGCTTTACTTTTTTATTTGCAAATTTTATTTTTCTTAATATTTCAATATATATATATATATAATTATTGAAAAAAAATTATGATAATTTTTTTTTTTGTTTTTCCGCACTTTTTTGTTATATTTTGCATTAATAAAGTAATTATATTTTTATTTATTTTATTAAATAATAGCTACGATTAATTAATTATAAAGTCACATTAAATGATTCTATTCTATTTTTTTTCCAACTATTTATTTAAAATATTATTATTTTTTATCTCATTAAGAAAGTTTTTTTATTAGAACTAGATAATTATTTTTATATGGCATAACCAAATTCATAAAATTCCATCCACAATTGCTATTATAATGATTCAATATTTTTTATCTACTTAAATTATCATAATCAGCCAAACTTGCAAAAATTTTATTATTGGATCAATATAAAGGATTAATATGTAAGTTAAATAGTTGATATTTATATCGTTCAATATTATTAATGATAAAATATAAAATGTGATAAACTCATTATCTAACTTATAAAATGTGATAATCTCATTATCTAACTTATGATTTTAAATATTATATACACGCATTTATATGATATAACTTATAAAAAATTATTTTAATCTATGTATGTGTATAAGATCGAATACTAGTTATAATTTAAAGTTCCTCCATTGCCAATCTTTTAAACACACGTTGCTTCTACTTTTAATGTATTTTAGTGGTGTAACTAGTCATGAATTTAATTATTTTCATACCACTTTACCTACCTCAATTGCTTTTTATAACGTTCGCGTTATTATTGCTAACTTATCGTGTTCTATCCGTTGACATTTTCAGTAGAAAACAGATACTTCATACTAGCAAACAGGAGATTCTTCCGTGGCACGTGGCAGAATTTCCCTCCCCACGGTAAATCTATGATGCACCCGACGCTACAGACGATTACAACCCTCATCCCAGTCCAATTCACCTAGTGCGTGACACGTCATCTATAAAATCCAAAACGTTAGTGGGCCCAGGTGAAAAGCCACCATCTTTGGCTTTGGGAACACGAGAATTATCGCCCATCAATGGACCCCATTCGAGATAACAATAATTTCAAGCTCCTTCAATTGCAAACAATAATTTATCATTTCACCCGGGTAGATTGAGTAAATGCTTTATTGGATATTGATATATTTGAATTTTGATTGTTTATTTTTTATTAATCATGATTAATTTTGAAAAAATAATTGAATTAAGTTTGAGTGAGCTTTTAAATTTTAGAATAAAATAATATTTAAAATAAAATAATTATATTGAATCGATCTACATATATGAAAGATGTGATTGGAACTGATGTGTAGCTAAAATTAATAATGAATTAAAATTGATTTGATATGAAAAGATGATTGATTTATTATCTTATTATATTGATAATATTAAAAATAGTTGGGATTAAGATAAAGTTGAATAAATTTTGGTTAAGAGAAATATATCGAGCTTGTTCAATAAGTAATTTTAAGGATTTCATCATTTGTTAAATAGTTAAACTTGAATCTAACTTTTTTATATATTAAACAAAAGTGATTTAGATGTGATTTAACGAGAATAAGTTTAAATAAGGTAGTAACAATAGTAAATAGCCATTTTCTTTTGTGGATGATAAAATATAATTACTTTGTGCAAAAGATAAGTTTAGCCATTCTGGCGTGAGAAATGACTAAAATACCACATGCAAACTTTTCACTCAAAACTCTTTCTAGTGTTTCTCTTTTTTTTTTCTTTTTTTTTTTTCCAAACGATACTCTTCATAGAAAAAACAGAACACATAATTACAACCGGCTCACTAGCCGAATAAGGGAGGTCTACCACTATAGGTAGCCTAGAATACAACACACAACAAAACCACACAAAAACTAAAAACCCCACTAATGAGGAATACATATTCTCCACGGGAGAATTCACACTTCGAAAGGGAGAAAAAAACACTAACGCACAGTAACAACACAAACAAACACAAACAAAACACTAACAACACAAACAAAATAATTCTAAAACAAGGGAAAAATGACAGCCCTCCCCACCGGACGGAAAATCCGAGAACCACCACACCCTGGGCAAACACCCATCGCAAAATACCAAGAAAAGTCACGAGATCCAAGGCCCAAACACAACAGACCCAGAAACTCCCCTAATGGGTTAACTAGATCCGGACTACAAAACTCGTCAACTCCTCTCAGTACACCACAGACCCGACCCGGGCCGGACCACTCCACAGGCCCGCCCACGCGTACGCCGGAGCCACCGCACCATGCACAATCGCTGCCGGAGGGCCCCAACTTCCAAACACCAAGGAAAGTCGGGCAAGGGGGGAACCATGGCTAGACCACTGCCATCGACCGCCGCAAGGACGCCCGCGATGTCCGCTGGACAACAGCCGCTAACATCGCCCGCCTTTCCTCGCCCGCCATGGCAATCGCTGCAAGACCGGGACCACTCGAGGAGGTGAAGACGGAAGAACGATATAGCCACGCCGCCGAGCCCAGGAAGAGCCAGATGCTCCAGGAATTAGGCAGATCTAGGCCCGCCGGAGGAGATGCTCACACTGTGTTGACGATCGACTAGGGCAAGAGATTTGAGATTTTTGTCGCCAGCAGTGTCGGCTCTAGTGGGGAGGCAGAGAGGCTCTTGCCTAGGGCCTCAATTTATTTGGGACCACATCTTTTTTTTTTTTGTTGGTTAATACTATGCATTTGTGTTGGGTTTGATCCATTTAAATAAATGAAGTGGCCTAATTAATGAATGAGTAATGACTAAATATTGACTTAGCCCATTACACAAATAAAGATGCTAATTAATAAAGAGTTAAGAGCTAATGACTAAATATGGACTTGGTCCACTACACAAATGAAGAAGCTAATTAATAAAAAAGCTAATGGTTAAATATGTAATTCATTTGTGAATTTGAAAACCTTCATTTGTTTTCTTATGATGTTTGGTATGAATAATGTTTATTAGAATAATTAGTTTCAGTGATATTATTTTTTATTTTTTATCTTAATGTCCTCGTGACTGCTTCAATGTAATTTATTAAATATCTCTGTAAACTCCAGAGATAATTTATCATTTCCAAAATATATTTCAGGATTGATGAAAAACAAGAAAATTCATTTTTTTTTTCAATTATTTATTTATTTAGCTTGTCTTGTTGAATTAGCTGTTTTTTTCTTCCCTACTAACCACACAAATTCAAACTGGGAACTTAAAAAAAAAAAAATTGTCTGGAGCCTTCAAATTTCTGAAGACAGTCCTGGTCGCCAGAGGAGAGAGGCTCACACTGTGTTTCAGAAATGGATTTTATTGTTCTATGAAATCATTAAACTATAACTTGAATTATATAATTAATTTTTTATATATAATTTCAAAATGAGTTATGGAACACATAAACAATGTTTTGAAAATATTTTTTGGAACATATAAACAATATATCTTGAATTTTAAAACCGATTTCTAAAAATTCTACAAACGATTTTTGGGTTTAGAAATTATACATTATTCTTTATTTTAAAAAAAACTAAAAATAAGGATAAATGTGTCATTTCATTAGACAAATAATTTTTGTTCGTGCTACTACAAAAAGTAATTATATTTTATTTTTAGAAAACCAAGACACTTTTAATAAGCTTCAATCTTAGATGGACCAAATGATACTGTTCAAATTGTTTAGTAACAACCCATATTGTTAAATGTTAATAACATAATTACATCATTTTATAGTAATGGTTGACATTATACATGTGGTTAATTCTAAATCAATAATTTCTACTCCTACATATCATTTATCTTATATCAATATTAACAAAATTATATTGAAATAGCTTCATTCTAGCGTAATTTGATATTTTTTTTATTATTAATTTGAGGGAGTAAAACGTAGGAACGCCATTATGAAGGATGTGAATTGCAATATTTCTTTATTATTGTGTCTGAGGTTCTATCTAATGAGATCAAGCAAGCTTGCCTGAGAAGAGAGTTTAAGGGTCTGAGGGTGAGGGTCAAAGCTCCAGTTATTTCCCATTTATTTTTTGCAGATGATGCTATAATTTTTTGTAAAGCTGATAGGTTTCATGCTCATCTTATTCTTCATATTCTTGGGGTGTATGGAAATGACTCAGGGCAGCAGGTGAATCTCAGTAAGTCTTCTATATTCTTCTCACAACACATGAGAACTTGATTGACATTTGCAACATTTTAAATGGTATTTCTAGAGTCCACTCTGCTAGGTATCCTGGTCTCCCCTTTGGGAATTGGGAAATCTAAAAGAGAGGTATTTCAATTCTTGAGTGAGAATGTGAAGAAAAAAACAGAGAGCTGGAAGAATACATTTCTGAGTGAAGCAGGGAGAGAGACTATGCTTAAATCTGGGTTAGGGGAACTCCCTATTTTTGTATTGTCATGCTTTAAAATTCCTAAATTTGTGATCAAGGAATTGAACAGGGAGTTGGCTGATTTCTGGTGGGGGAAGAGTGAGGTTGGGGGGAGGAGAGTTCACTGGGCATCTTGGGACAAATTAACTAAACCTAAAGGGGATGGGAGGTTAGGTTTTAGGGATTTGGAGGTTATGAATGAGGCCCTAATAGTTAAACAATTGTGGAGGCTTACTACTAAGCCCAATTTGCTAGTTAGTTGGGTCCTCAAAGGTAGATATTTTTGGGGAAAAAACCTTTTTGATATCCAAATCAAAGGGACTGATTCTTGGTTGTGGAAGGTGGGAATTAGGTATAAGGTGAGTGATGGGAGTCAAATTGAGGTGTGGAATTCACCTTGGATTCAACATGATCATAATTTCATTCCATGTTGTCAGTGTTGGGATCTGTGAGGATCTCGTTATGTACAAGTCATGAATTCAATAGCAAACGTAAACCTATGCACAGCGGATCTAAAGGTTTGACGTAGAGAACTTACGGCTTAAAATTTATGTAGATCTGACTGATCACGAACGGTTAACCGCAATTGATTGACCACAAATCACGTCTTGGGTTGCACGAACAAGATCAGATCAAAATCGGATCAAACGGATGCAAACAGATCAAAACAAAACTTTGCAGCCTGGGAGATTACGGCGGCGCGTGAGGGCGCGTTAGACGTCGGACGGCTGCGATCTCGACGGCGGTGGAAAGCTCTTGTCGAGACAGTCGTCTGGGTATGTTGTACGTCTCAATCGGACTTCCGGTTAGTTCTGTAGGTCAAAATATATTTCGTCTCGGTTAGTTCTGTAGGTACTTGAGTATATGCTTCACCACATACCAATATTCCCATCCCGGATTACTTTGATATCTAGCTACCATGCCAACGGCGTAGCTAATATCTGGCCTAGTGCACAGGATTGCATACATGAGACTTCCTACTGCCGAAGCATAAGGAACTGTCTTCATCTCCTCTATCTCCTTAGACGTCTTAGGAGACATCTCCTTAGATAGAGGTATTCCATGTCTGAAAGGTAACATACCTTTCTTGGAATCCTGCATGCTGAATCTGGCCAAGACAGTACCTATGTATGAAGACTGGGATAAGCACAACATTATCTTCTTACGGTCTCTAATTAGCCTAATACTAAGAATGTGTCCTGCTTCACCTAAGTCCTTCATATCAAACTGCTTAGACAACCACACCTTTACGTCTGACAACTCCTTCTTACTGTTTTCAATAAGAAGTATGTCATCTACGTAAAGCACAAGAAACACTACCACGCTCCCACTGATTTTCTTGTAAACACAGTGCTCATCCGGACATTGAGTGAACCCGTACGACTGGATCACCTCATCAAAACGGATGTTCCAAGATCTCGAAGCTTGCTTCAGTCAATAAATAGACCGATTAAGCTTACACACTAGATGCTCACGACCTTCAGCAATGAATCCCTCTGGTTGTTGCATATAGATGTCTTCCTGTAGGTTCCCATTAAGGAAAGCTGTCTTGACATCCATCTGCCAGACCTTATACTCCATATGAGCGGCTACAGCCAAGAGAATCCGAATGGACTTAAGCATAGCTACTGGCGAAAAGGTCTCATCATAATCAATACCCTCGATCTGGGTATAACCTTTCGCAAGAAGCCTAGCTTTAAAGGTTTGTACCTTCCCATCCGACCCTCTCTTTCTCTTATAGATCCACTTACATCCAATGGGTCGTACCCCATCGAGTGGTTCTACAAGATCTCAGACCTGATTGGAGTCCATTGGCCCCATTTCAGCTTTCATTGCAACATTCCATGAATCTGCATCTTTATCTTGGAGTGCCTCATTGTATGTTCTTGGGTCCAATTCTAGGCCTCCTGGAACTGAGTCCGATGACTCTCTAAGACCTATCCATCGGTCGGGTAAATGAGAAACCATCCCACTGCGACGATGCACTGATGAACTGGTACACTCTCAGTGTGCCGTGTTGCAGTATTATGTGATGTATCTACTTGCGCACTCGGTGGGGAACCATCGATTTCACCCCTTAACTCCTCTAAGACTAGTCTACTCGGCGGCGATGGAAAGCTCTCGTCGAGACGGTCGTCTGGGTATGCTGTACGTCTCAGTCGGACTTCCGGTTAGTTCTGTAGGTCAAAATATATTTCGTCTCGGTTTACCTACAGATCTTCTACTGTATTACTCAATACACCCTTCTTCTACTTGTACCAGTGGAGCAACAAGAAGAAGATAAAGCTAGAATGAGATCTAGAGAGAGAGAGAGAGAGGCGTGGAGGGTTATTCACGTGTGATTAGGAATTCTCTTCCCTTCTCATGAGCTTAATGATGTATATATAGAGCTACACTAGGGACCCTTAGAAGATTAAAAAAAGGGTCCTTAATTAATTAGACTAACTGTGGGTCAAGCTCACTCCTCTAATTAATTAAATAATATTAATGGACCACCAACATTATATTATTGCACTCCCTTTTCCTAGCCCAAATTATATTTAAGACTCCAATAATAATTACTCGATTTACTTCCCCACGTTTAAGATATAATGTCCATTAATTAATTCGATTACTGACAATCAAGAATTAATTAATTTATTATTATTTCACCGAAGCTAGCGCTCGTCCATCACATTCTTATTATGCCGGAACTTAATCCACCTGTAGGGTTTAGCATAACAATCCTTCATGAACTCACTCCGGGGACATCATCAAACTAACGCACATGGTGACCGTAAATATCCTAACAACACATCCTATATATAATAATATTATCCAAAACAGTAGGAATATTAATCCAGCGAACTGAACCTTACCCATGTGAACCAAAGTAATATATATTATATATATCTGCCTGTTTAATATCTTACGGGTTAAGAGAACACAATAATTAACCGAGGCCTAGTTCATTTACGACGATCAGTATAAAATGAACTTCTCCTCTCTGGGATCCTGTTGAATACATAAATGTACTAGTGCAACTAATCAGTCAAGACGAACTGTACAGTTGACACTACAACCGTTCGGATGGGGTGTTCATGTCCATCTAGGTTGTGAACAACTATTCTTGTTCGCAAGTCACTAATAGAGTGATCTTCGGTTCGCCCGATGACGACCCACCCTATCTAAGTGAAGAACAACAGAACGTAGAACTTGTTTAATCTAACATGATTCTCATTCATAAAGGGTAAATGTGTAATAACATGCAAAGCCAAGCTTTCAGTATATAACAGTAACAGTCAGTTTCAGGGAGATAAGGTTAGGGTGGAGAAGGTTAGTGAGCTTATGATTGAGGGGAAAAGGTAATGGGATAGGGATTTAATTTTGCAAACATTTAACCCTTTTGTTTTAGGGCTTATACTTAAAATCCCTCTTGATCACTCTGATACAAGGGATAGCTTTTTTTGGCATTGGAACAAAAAAGGAGAGCTTACAGTAAAAGAAGTCTACAAGAATATCCTACACAACCATTCTATGGTACAGAAGCAAAACATAAGCACTTGCTCAGGTAAAAGTGCTAACCAAAGGATGTGGGAATTTACTTGGAGACTTCCAATTCAGAGGAAGATTAAAAACTTTTTGTGGAGGTGTTGGTTCATCTTCTTAGGGTCTAAAGTGCAACTCAGACAGAAAGGAGTGGAGGTTGGAAGAATAAGTGAAACCTGTGGTGATGAGGTTGAGGACTTGAATCACATTCTCTTCAATTGTGTTAAGGCTCATAGGTGTTGGCAACTTTGTGGAATTTCATGGGATTTACTGAAGGGTGGGGCAGGAAACTTTAACAAATGGTGGATTGAGGTCAACAATACCAGAAAAGCAAAGCACTGGGAGAAGAGGATTTGTTTGTCAACTTATCTCATGTGGACCTTGTGGAAAGATAGAAATTCATGGATATTCCAAAAAGAATACACTTCAAAAAGAAACTTAGTGGCAAAAGCTAGATGGGCTTGGAGTGAATTCTTATCTGCCTTGCCTAAGAAGAAGAGAGAAGACAGTGAGGGCAAGGAGGAGGAAGAGGAAACTACAAGTCACCCTGAGTTTGCAATAAGACAACTATATATACCTGTCAGTACTTGGTTGTGTGGCAAGGAAAGATGGCAGGATTCTGAACACATGGGCTGCAATGGAGGGATGCTATGGTACAGAGGAAGAGAACCAGCTGGCAGGTATCAAATGGGCCCTGGAGAGAGCAAGAGATCATAACTGGTTTAATTTTGTGTGCTTGATTGATCAACAAACCATTCTTATGAAGCTGCTCTCTGGCACTGGTTTTTCCCCTCATTTAGATTGTATTGTTCAGGAGATTATGCATTTAGCCTTAATTATTTGTAAGTGTTCTTTTATTTTTAGTGGGAGTTGGGGTGGTTTGTCTAAGTCTTTGGCTATTGATGTTGGTGAGGGCAATCAGTTGTGATGGTGCCTAGTGAGCCTACTTTGAGAATGTTAATCGATGTAGGCTTATGTAACCAATTGGTTATATAGGCAGACCTATTTTTGCGTTTCACGACTACATCGGAGTTCAGACCAGCACCATTGCAGAGCTCCATGCTGTTTGGAGAGCATTATTACTATGCCGGGACTTGACTTATGACCAGGTTTGGATTGAGCTTGACTCTGAGGTTGTTATATCACTCCTTACGACGACCCCCGACGGCGGCTGGCGAGAAAGAGACCTCATTCAGAAGATCAGAGCTCTATCAGATACTCTTGACGCCAGCTTCACCAACATCTACCGTGAGGGTAATAGTGCCGCCGACTACCTCGCAGGTTCCGCCTGCCGAGCCCGAGACTTTGTGCTATATGACGTCGCAGACTTACCTGGACCCCTTAGGGGCATCATCAGGATGGATTTAGAGTATCCCAGCATCAGACGTCCCCATGACGACATCAGACCATAGGGCTGACGCCCAAAATTTTAGCCAGCGAGAGATTCCATCTCCCTCCTTAGCTGGCCTGACTTCACCTTCACCCTAGGATTCTTCTCCTTCTTCTCTTCTTGTTAGGGCCCCTTTTGTTGGAGGTCCCAGTTTTTCTCTTGAGTCGACTAGGAGATTTGCCACCCATTATTGACAAAAAAAATGTAACCAATTGGTTATTCGATTGTATCTTGGACTACAATTTCGAGTTTTAATTTTAGT
>BKCP01007070.1:1720702-1773948 GCA_008636005.1 Striga asiatica | reverse complement strand
TACCTGCCAAAGTATTTGGTTTCATAAAGCTTATCATATTAATTCTACTTTTAGGCAATCTGCATAAACGGCGAGTTAAAGAGCAAAAGAATATTTTTAGTGGAATGAAGAAATATTTCTTATAATGTGGATGGATATTAAATAAATTATAATAATTAAAATAATGTAATTGAAAAATATGCGAATGAATAAAAAATAAAATATAACAATAAAAATTGATTTAATTAAAAAATAATAAAATAATGAATGTGAACGATTGATAATTAAAAATATGTAATACATAGATGGCAAAGTTTGTTGAAAAATGTGTACTAATAATTAGTTTATTATTTAGTTGTGACAATGAAATTGAGAAGAAAAAATGAGAATAGTTAAATAATGATTTATACCTATTTTATGATTTTACATTTTTATAAGTGGAAGACATAGAATAAAATCTTAAATTATTTTAGGTTGATTGAAAACTAATTATAAAGTTTTAATATGGGGAGTCAAGCTTTATATATCTCAAAATAGAGTGTAAGTAACTCAAAGATTATAGAATTCGTAAACATTTATTCTTTGAAAAATATTTGGACAAGCCAAAGAGCTATAATCATGCACTAACCATTCTACAAATCTAATAGGGTTAGTTGGGGATGAATAGGAAAAAAAAAGAGAGACACCACTCAAAGTTTGGACAAGCGCGTATCAATTCGCGGCGCGTGGACACGCCTGTGTTTGTTTATCAATTGTGTCCAAGCTTACAGCTTGGACACAACTGCTTATGCCTATAATGTTCCAATTCAGTTTTAGATGACCGAACACAGGACTGAATGGTGCCTTTTGACACAATGAACCCCTAGAAATGTTTAAATATCCATGAACTTGAAATCACTAAAAACATAAATTTTAGACGTCTTTTATATTATTTTAATATTATGACAATTAATTTAATATGAATTAGATTAACATGTTAAAATCGATTATTTGTAAAACAAACAAACACTAAAATTATATTCATAGTTATCGTCTAAATATGTTATAAATTTATTTATATAAATAAGAAATCAATTTATCTACATGATTTATATAAATAGTTTCCTATACAAATCATACACCATATAAATAACAAAGCAAATAATTTCTCTATATCTTCCAAAATTAATTGACTAGATTCATTATATAACAACAAAATCAACTCATATATAAAGTCTCTCAAAATATGAAATAATATTTTCAAGACAAACATTAGATACTCAAATTAATATATAAACGAGTAAAAAAATGAATCATAATTTTGTATTTAGTGCAAGAAGTATGCCCTTGCACGAAATATACTCATTGCATGAAATCCGTTAAAGTTTTTTTATCTAACAAGTAGTATAATGTCATTTTAACAATATATGTTAAACTTTATTTTATATTATTTACACATGTTTTATGAATTTTACAATAACTAGTATTCGACTATGTGCATTTGCACAGATATAAATAAAATTAAATATTATAAGTTATATTTATGTATATAATATAAAAATTATAAGTTATATAATTGTATTATATTTCAGACATATAGTATTATAAGTTATATTTATGTATATAATATTAAAATTATAAATTATATAATAGTATTATATTTTAAAATTTGATCATTGGTTAAAATAAATAGTACACACGATTTGATTGTATACGAATCACTATATTGATTGCATAAAATGTAATAAATATATACTTTTTATAATTTTGAGTGATCATGACCAATTAATTAGCTGAAAAATATTACATTTATTATAACAATTGCTTATGTGATTTTAAGAAATTTTACTATGACATAAAAAAAAAATTAATTTATTAATAAACAACATCTTCATCATATAAAAAAATATTGATTTTAGTGTAAAATATAATTTTATGTAACTTTCATATATTATTTAGTATAAAATATAATTACTAATTTTAATATTAACTATTATATTATTCAATAAAAGATATAATTGATTAATCAATTAACATAAAATATAATAGTTTTTGTCTTAATTAACCCAATAAAATGTAATGAAATATTTTTTTATTAATGAGATTGGGTATGTTAATGCCACATAAATAAAATTTATTAGGTTCTATTTATTAGGTTTTATTAATGATTTGCCACATAGGTAAAATTTATTAGGTTTTATTTATTAGGTAAAATTTATTGCTTAGCTAGCAATTATATATATATAGATAACGATACTCATGCATTGTGATACTAGTTCTAGACATTATCATTTCTGATGTGGTACATCACAACTATAAACCAACAGACAAAGGTTCTTCATACACACGAGTATGATGGAAAGACCTCCATCAGTTCATTGTTCAAGGGCATTTCGAGTTTTCAGATAACTGATTGATACTTATAATTATTTTAGAAGTGCGAAAAGCAAAGGAGTTTTTTAAGACTTTTGAATTACAACTCATATGCGACATGTGAAAGTACCTCAACTCAAGTGCTATGGCTAATCCAACCTCCGAATTACTGGACAGAATTCCTCCAAACTGCAGAACCCGAAAAAGAAAAAAAAAATGTTATGCAGGAAAAAGAGAAAAAAAAAATTACAAAAAAAAATTAGAAGGTTCAAAATTATCCAGTTCATGTATGAATCAACTGGAAACCAGACCTTCTCCCCAAGTGTTCAATTATATCAGTGGTAAGTGTAGATCTCCCTTTAATTTCAAATGCACGTGAAGCTGCCTTCCTTAACAGAAAGGAGCCTGCAATGCACCCTAAAACTATAGGGCTCATCCTCAATGCCTCTTTTGCAGCATTTTGACGGGCCCAAGAGATGAATACAGCAACGCTGTAAAAATATTATTGTTTTTTTCAGAAAATGGCACATATCCTTAGGCAGAAGATTGTGGCATACATAAACCAAAAAAAAAATGTTGACTATATCCATCAATAGGAAGTAACGTCCCACGTTTGAAGATTTAATATAGTTTGCAATACAGAAAGTGACACAAGTGCAGATGCAAATGAAGCCTAAAAGCCGAAGTATAAGTTTATCTTTTCGTTCATTTCTTCTCCTAACAGAGTACAAACCCTGTTCAGCTTCTTTTTTTCACATTTCTTCCCAATCACTTAAGTAAAACCTTTCAATTGTTACATAGAAAGTTAACGAAAATATTACCTTCCAGAAAGTATGTCACCCTGGCCGCCGCATCGCCTAGGGGAACCAAAAGCACTCACTGCACTAACTGTACAACTTCACAAATTAAAAATAGAATTCCCAGAAAGATAGCANAAAAAAAAAGAAAAAGAAAAAAGAAAAGGAAAGAAAGAATGAAACCTGTACAGCCTTCTACATACATTTTTATTAGAGAAAATTACCCCCTACACTAGACAATTCATATATTATTACATAAATAAAACCCTTTTAACAATATTGGCAATATAGCAAGAACTCCGGTTTATATTTGCAGTTTTACCAGAAATTTTATTGTATCAATAATCGACATACTTATGATAAGAGTCTTTTCTCCCACAACTCAGTAACCGCCCACGAAGTCCACCGAGTCAACACCAATTCCCCCAACTCTCTCCCACAACCCGTTTAACTGCAAACCCTAATCTTCTTCAAGCAAAACAAATATGGCAAAAACCAAGTTCGGAAAAAGTCCTCCAACCGGCACCGAGATATCTCCTCATCGCAGATCGAGTTCTCGTCTCAAAAAAATTCAAGCAAATAGACAACCTACTCTCGTTTAAAAAAAAATGCAATTCGACAACCCAAAAACTATCAGAAGGCACCTGGTAAGAAAAGACATGAAAAGGCTGATTCCACATCCGAGTTCGACGATTTTCCGTCGAATCCCGGCGACAATCCTAAAAAAAGTTCATGGGGACATATTAAAGGAAAGAAACAAGATATGGTAGAAAAAAGGGCAACGCCGGATTCCAATTTCGAGGACAAAATTCAAATAGAAGATAATGAAAGTGAAGAAGACTTGAGCGAGGAAGACAACGACTTGCAACAAATTAAGGAAAAGGCTAAGAAACGAAAAATTAAAGGTGAATATAAGGATAACCTGTCCAAGAAGAGGACCAAGCCGAGTGCCAAAATCTGATGAAGATTTTCACAAAAGTAGAACTTTTAAGGTAAATCACCAACTATCTTTTTTTTTTAGACTTAGTTTAAATATTTTCACAAAAAGAAAATAATAATATTTTTTTTACTGACCTTTTCTGGATACCAAGTTTGAATTGAGTATATGTATATCATTTGTGACTTTTTCTTAATGAATATTTTTATGTGGTATTTGTTGATGTTGAGAGTTCATATGCAACTATCTTTTTTTCTATCTGGAGTTACATGTTGTTATGTTAATTCATCAATGTAAAGGAATGTATATTTTACTGGTATGTTTGTTTAGTACAATCTTGGTATGAATAAGTTTGTGTATACAACATTCACTACACCACCAAATATTAGCTTGTATATATTCAGCATATGTCAAGCATATGTGAATAGCTATGTGTATATATTAAGCATATGATTGTTAACTATATATTATAGGCCCAACCCATATTACTTAAGGCCCTAAGTCTATATATATGTGGCTATCCTCACTTGTGAATATTCATACGTCCAAAACCCTAAGGTTTGTAACATGGTATCACAGCCTTACACATAAATTTTTTTTTTTTCGATCTCACCTCCCACACCAATCAAATCGCCGCCTCGAGACCGACCTTCCGGCGAAGTTTCGCCGTCAGAAGCCGAGCGTGACTCACACGTGCCGCCGAAGTTTATGCCGTCAATCCCACGCGACGGAGCGTGAGGGCGCGTGGCTGGCCGGAATTTTTTCCGGCGACCATCCGTGAACTCGGAATTTGGTGCTCGTGCTGCCAGTGCTCTTTGTTTTGTGTTTCGGGAGGTTTTGGTATTCGTTTTGTGCATTTTCAGATCCGTCATTCTTCGGGGTTAGGGTTTTTGTACTCTAATCTGTCCCGGCCGTCGTCAATTTCTGTTTTTTGTTGTCAGCGTGCCTTAACGCTGCGCGTCGCAGCGCTTTCATTCATATTTCGTCGCGGCTTGTTGCTACGTATTTGTCAAATCATGTCGCAACTTCATGGAATTGCTATCATTATTACTCTTGATGGTCAGAATTATCGGGAGTGGGCTTTCTCAGTTGAAACAGTGTTGAGGGGTTACGGTTTGGCTTTTCACTTGACTGATGAAAGACCCGAAAGGAAGGCCGATAATAGCAATGCTGCCGAAATCAAAATATGGCAAATCAATGATGGAAAAGTGATGGCTTCCATCGTCAACAGTGTCAAGCAGTCCATGATTATGAGCCTTTCTTCATTTCGGACAGCCAAAGGAATGTGGTCCTATTTGCAGCAGCACTATGTTCAGGATAGTGGTGCTCTCTTACACACTCTTATGCAACAAATTCACGTGATTGAACAGAACTCCATGTCCATTGATGAATACTACTCTGCTTTTGATTGTTTGATGGGACCATTGATCTCTATGGTGCCTCAGTGCTCGGCAGAGGAGTGTTCAGCACATAAATTTGTTGAGAAGTTCTTTATTTATCGCTTTGTCATGGGAGTCAGAGCAGAATTTGAGTCCATTCGTACACGGTTGCTTCATAACTCCTCTACTCTGACCTTGGCACAGGCATTATCTAAATTGATTGTTGAAGAGACTCGTCTCCATTCTCTGCTAGTTGCTCCACCGTCTGTATCGCAGAGTATTTTGGCAGCTCCTCAAATGACATTTTCTCAACGGCTTAGTGCACCCAGAGGTGACTCTCCAGAACCTTGTAAGCATTGTGGGAAGACCGGTCACAGTCACGAGAATTGTTTTCCTCAGCATCCAGAAAAGTTGGCTGAGTATCGTGCGCGTCGTGCTGCTCAGGCTTGTGGTACGACTTCTGCTACAAAGGGGTCTGTTTCCGTCGCTGCTGCCTCTCCTGTCCATGCTCCTCAGTCTTGGGTCCTCGATTCTAGAGCATCTTTTCATGTGACATCTGATCACTCCCAGTTGGTTGCCTGTAAGGTGGTCCCCGATGGTGCTTTTATTCAGACAGCTGATGGCACTTCTTGCCATATCACTCATGAGGGTTCTCTCTGCAATTCACGTTTTTCAGTGCCTAATATCTCTTATGTTCCTAAATTATCTATGAATCTTCTTTCCGTTGGTCAGGTCACTGATCAAAACTGTTTTGTTGGATTTGATGATTCACCTTGTTTTATTCAGGATCGTCGAAGCGGGGTTGGGATTGGCCATCGCCGTAAAGGTTCTCCGAGCCTCTACGTGTTAGACACTTTACATCTTCCCTCTTCCACTGGTTCTACCGCTCGTGTGTCATCCGTTGCCTCGTCTTCCACCTCATCTTTTGCCAAGTGGCATCATCGTCTTGGTCATTTGAGTGGGTTCTACTTTGATTAGTACTGGTTGTTTAGGTCGTACATCTATCGAGTATAGTTTTCATTGTAAGGGTTGCAAGCTCGGAAAACAGCTACAACTCCCATATCCTACTAGTATTTCTCATTCTGCTAGACCTTTTGATCTTATGTATGGGTCCGTCCCCTTTTCCTACAAAAGGTGGCAATAAATACTATGTTCTTTTTATTGATGATCATTCTCGATATACTTGGGTTTATTTTATGAAACATCGTCCTCAGTTGTGTTCCACTTATAAAGATTTTGCTTGCATGGTTCATACTCAGTTTTCTACTCCTATTCGAGTTTTTTGTTCTGATTCTGGTGGTGAGTATATGTCTAACAATTTTCGTCAATTTTTGACTTCTGAGGGCACTCTTGCCCAGCTCTCATGTCCTGGTGCACATGCGCAGAATGGTGTTGCAGAAAAAAAACACCGCCATCTCATTGAGACTGCTAGAACCATAGTTTAAAATGGCGACGCCTCGAGGCGAGGCGAGGGCTACATCGCCTCGCCACTGCCTGAGGCGACCCTGTTCGCGAGGCGCTCGCTTCAGGTCGCCTCGGCTCGCCTTTTCACGTGGCGATTAAAGGCGCAGTCCATTTTTTAAAAAAAAAACAAATAAAAAAAAAATTAAAAGGCTCTTTCTTCACCTCATCTCCCAGACCCACGAACTAAAAACTACAGTTTTAGACTGAGAATACGAAAGCTGAAGGTGAAAAATCCCTAAATAGCTTCTCCCCAAACTAGGGTTTCTACGAATGAACTCCTTAGGCTTCTCATATTTGAAAATTGTAGAAACCCACGGCTGACCCATCCATTTCCGGCCTCCTCTGAACTCTGGCTACCATCTCGCCGCCGAGATGGTAGGTAATGCATGTTTTTTCCTTTCTTTTCCTTCTCCCTTTTCTCTGTTTTCCAGTTCTACCTTCTCTCTTTTTCTTCTCTCTTCATTTTTTACTTTTATTTATGTTTACTAGTATGGTCAATAGTCAAAGGTGAAAAGGGTGCAACATCTTTATTTCATTTACTTTTACTTTACACTGTTTATTTACCCTCTTTAACATTTTTCTATTTTATGTTACTACACAGTGTAAATTCAATATTTTTTTTGTAATGTTACTAGTATTCACATTTAAGTTTTAGATGCTTTTAGTAATTACAACCAAATTTAATTTATATTATGTTCTTTGAGTATATTTAAGGTTATTTTTGGCACTTAAACTTAAATATATGATATTACTATCTATATAAATATATTTTTTAAGCTTTGATGGCTTGTGCTGCCGAGGCCTCGCCATGGCGAATCGCCTCGCCTCGCCATTCGCTATTTAAAACTATGGCTAGAACCCTTCTCATTGCCTCATTTGTTCCTTCTCATTTTTGGGGAGAAGCTGTGTCTACAGCTATTTATCTTATTAACCGACAGTCATCTTCCAAACTGTCTGGTAAGTGTCCTGGTGAGGTTCTTTTTGGTATTCCCCTAGCTATGATCATCTTCGGGTTTTCAGATGTACATTCTATGTATTGCTTGCTCCTCGTGAGCGCACTAAACTGATTGCTCAGTCGGTTGAATGCGTCTTTTTAGGATATAGTTCTGAGTATAAGGGTTAACGTTGTTATGATTCTTCCGCTCGTCGCATGCGTATATCTGGTGATGTAACTTTTGTTGAGGATCGTCCTTTCTTTTATAACCCATCCACTCCTCCCACAACTTCTTCTTCTTCAGAGTCTACATCATTTTTATGTCTTCCTCCTATTTCTTTTCTTGATGATGATGTCCCTGTCTCTTCTCCATCTTCCACTCATGATAAGCCTGCAACACCTAATTTTGATGAGCCTCCACCATATAAACAACCCATCACACAAGTCTATACTCGTCGTTCCAAAGGTCACACAACGCTTCCGCCTCATTCTACTCCAATGGCCAGTCCTGATGCTCCCGTCCTAGATGATTCTGCTATTTCTGATGTGTCACCTGCCATTCTTGAAGAATCTGAGGTTGGTCAGAGATATAATTTACGTGATCAGTGCTACTATTGTGCCTCCTGATAAGTTGGGCTTTCCACGTGCGGGTGCTATTATTGATGAGCCCTCAACCTATCAGGAAGCTTCGAGTATTCCAGAAGGGCAACTAGCTATGACAGAGGAACTTGTTGCCCCTGGCACTTGGGATCTTGTTCCATTACCGTCGGATGCCGTGCCTATCACCTGTAAGTGGGTCTTTAAGATTAAGACCAAGTCAGATGGTTCCATTGAGAGATATAAAGCTCGTCTTGTTGCTAGAGGCTTTCAGCAGACTCAGGGGCGAGATTATGATGGGACTTTTGCTCCCGTTGCTCACATGACTACTGTTTGTACTTTAATTGTAGTGGTCGCTACTCGTTCCTGGACCATATCTCAGATGGATGTGAAGAATGATTTCCTTCATGGTGATTTGCATGAGGAAGTTTATATGCAGCCACCACCGGGTGTTGATGCGCCCATTGGACAGCGTTACTGATAATCGGACAGCGTTACACCTATGGATCTTCACTTACAGCTTCGTCCTACTGATGGTACTCCTCTTGAGGATCCCTCTCGCTATCGCCATATTGTAGGCAGTCTTGTTTATCTTTCTGTTACCAGGCCTGACATTGCTCACGCAGTTCATATATTGAGTCAGTTTGTGAGTGCTCCTACTTCAGTTCATTTTGGGCATTTGCTTCGCGTGCTACGATACTTAAGGGGAACATCATCTCAGTGTTTATTTTATGCTCATGATAGTCCGCTTCAACTTCATGCTTACTCGGATTCTACTTGGACGAGTAATCCAACTGATCGTCGTTTTGTCACTGGTTATTGCATTTTTCTTGGTTCTTCTCCCCTTACATGGAAGTCCAAGAAGCAGGCAGTTGTATCTCGATCTAGTACAGAGGCCGAACTTCGAGCACTTGCTACTACCACTTCAGAAATTATATGGCTTCGATGCTTGTTAGCCGATTTTGGTATTCCATGTGATGATCCTACGCCTCTTCTTTGTGATAATACTGGAGCAATTCAAATTGCCAATGATCCAGTAAAGCATGAACTTACAAAATACATTGGTGTTGATGCTTCCTTTACCCGATCTCACTGTCATCAGAAAACAATTATTCTTCAGTGTGTGCCGTCAGAACTGCAAGTGGCTTATTTTTTAACCAAAGCACAAACTAGAGAGCAACACCGGCTTCACTTGCTCAAACTCAATGCTTTGGATCCTCCACCTCCACCTTGAGTTTGAGGGGGGGTGTTAACTATATATTATAAGCCCAGCCCATATTACTTAAGGCCCTAAGTCTATATATATGTGGCTATCCTCACTTGTGAATATTCATACGTCCAAAACCCTAAGGTTTGTAACAATGATATGTATATAATTCAACTGAAGTAGTATGAAGTAGTTGGGAAGCTGCTCTTATATCAATTACATGTACTTTTTTGTAACATGAATAGAAATTGCTCATACCACATCCGAGGAATTCAAATGTCAAGATTGTACTAAACATACCAGTAAAAATGGATAACAACATGTAACTCCAGAAAAAATGGATAAAATATGTGTAATAAACGTGGGTACACCTACATTGCCACTCATACGACATGAATCCTTTTATGAGATTATATGATAGTACTATGTAATATATGGCATTAACTAACAAACGGATATTGCCTTTTTCAACAATGGGACCACAGAATATGTTGGTGGTAAAAAATAAATAACCCATATAAAACAAATAGAAAAAGGAGTGTGCGAAGGACAATGTCGAAGCATACATCGTCACCATGTATCCTCGGGTTAACGTCAAGTATTTTTCGTATCATCAAAAAAATAAAAAACAAATAGAAAAAGAAAAATCCCATCATGCATTTTAAGGAAATTGTCACCGGTGCCATTTATGTTAACAGTTATGTAAGGTGATATTTACTTTTCTCCACATGATTTTGTTATAATTTTCGGTGTTGCAATCCTGAGCTTTAAGGATTTTTAACATACCTTCCACCACATGATCTTATGTAGAGGGATATTATAGTCCATCTAAGATTTTGAGTTCATTGTGTGCTTTGTATCATGGGAGAAAAGGCAAAATAATGGTCTACTTCCCCAACACAAAAGGAAAAAGGGGAAAAATGGGATGGTGAATTTTCTCTTTTATGGTATCTGAATTAGGAAAAAAGTACCCGTTTCACCATTACTGATGAAGTCCGATGCTCCTTTCCTTAAAATGGTCACACCTCCTAATCTGATCACGGAAATATATAGTTCAACAATCAGCAGGATTTCACCATCCCATTATTTTGTAAATAGAAGAGTGCACATACAATATTACCTCTCAAGGAAAGAAACGTAATTAAGTTTTAATATAAAATAAGCATGAAAATTCAATGCTTTTCAAGTGATCTAACCTGATATTACAACATTATCATGACAGAAGATCTAACACAGGAAAATAAATTTACAACGAACTTTTACCCTTTGGCTAGAGAAAATAATTGCTGAGTTCCATCTTGATCATTTACTTCACTCTGTAAAACTTTTTGAACAAGGCGCTTATACTCATTCACGTTGGGGGTCAGGACAGCCAAGGGATAGCCACTAACCAATTCAAGAGAATTTGTAACGAGAAAAAGTCCATCCTGCAAAAAGTAAGCAAAAGATTTTAAGACTTCGCTACGTGTAAGCTCTTATTATGCTATGGAAAGGATTAGGTAGATACATTTTGAGAAGATACAATTTTGTCAAGTCTTAAAGCATACCCCATCTATAACCATGGGGACATTTGATTGCTTAGCGTGCTTCACTATATTGCTTACACAGTCCTGCAGAAAAATACTTATGTTCACACATGAAGCAAGAAAAATGATGGGATCAAAAACCATTTTATTACACATAACACATAAAAACCTTATATAAGGTTTTTGGCATTGTTAGGAAGAAGGCTGAATTAGTGTCACCAGCATAAAAACTGCGGATCAAGTACAACTAGACTCTATTAATTATCTAAAACAGTAAATCAACATTATAAAACACAAACATAAATACTCCTCCTGTAATGTGCTAACCAGGAGAAAATGGTCTCTTCCAAGGCCAGGACCAATTACTAAGCAATCAAATCTTTCCATCCACTTATCAACCTCTTCAACAATTTTTGCTGATATTGATCTCTTATCCTCGTCCCTGGAAAATACCAGTAAATTGAATGGCACTTAAATAGAAAATAAAAATAAAAATGGTGAACTAATAAAATATGCAACAAAAAGTTGATTTAATTCAATATTCACCTAACGCTGTATGATTCTTCCAGGATAGGGTGCACAATTAACTCAGGACTATAGCTCTTAATAACCACAGCAGCATCTTTTGTACAGAATACATGTGACAAGTCAGCTCCCTGAGAAAATAAAGATACTCAATCTATAATACTGATTAATTTATTTATTTTCTTAAAAATAAAGAAAGACACAACTTTGATTTAAAAAGGAAACAACTTAATCTCTTGGATTCTTTGTTCCAAAGAAAAATGGATTAAAGGAGAACAAATAAATAATAACAAAAAAAAAAGATACAAATGTGCATGGGCACATTCACACACAACACACACGAACAAAAACACAGAGAGAGTGAGGGGATAACTAACAATTTTTAATGCGGAAATAGCAGAGAAGTATGGTGCACCAGTGTATTCTCGGCAACCACCGACAACCGCTATCTTCCCTGGTAAAGCAATCAGGCATTCAACATAAGTTAATACTAAATAGATGATTCTTTCCAAGATGATTGGAACTTGTAGTGACATTTAATGTCATTCACCCCTCTGACTTGTTGGGAATCGGTTCTCTTCATGCATGAACTAGTGCCTCATATCGCACTTTATCAAACTCGATTTTAGTAGTATTGTAACAGAAATTTTATTAGGGTCTACACGTTTGAGTTCATATCAAGCGTGAATGACCCTGTAAATATCTTAGCTAAAAGAAATCCATGTACATACAAATCGTTTTACTGAAAATAAAAGCTTATAGATTCCTCTATATTGTTGCTCTGTGAAATGAATTCCGAGCTTCAACAAGGTATATAGGGCAGGTTAAATGTGAGCGACTTTATTTAACTCAGCAAGAACACACACGGATTTTGAATCAGAGAAGGGAAATTCCAGCTCAAAGAAGTGTAATTTCAGCTCAATTAGCTACAAATGGAGCAGAGGAGAGAGAATCCATGGCCGATGTTAAATGCGAGTACTGGATCAGGATCGAGGAAGATGGAGCAGGATTCATTTGGACTTCATGGCTCAGATCAACCCGGTATGATGCTCATCTCGAATCATTTTTCTCTCTTGAAGCAATCTATGATCATAGCTTTGGGTTTGAAAGCAAAACTTGGATTCGTTAATTGTGAAGTTTCCAAACCAGATGAAGACGATGATGATTATGCAGTTTGGAAAAAGGTTGGCTGGATGGTTTTATCGTGGATATTAAACTCACTCTCAAAAGATATAGCTAAATCTTTTATAGATGCTGATACTTCGAAGGATTTATGGGAGGATATTTGCCAGAGATTTGGGGAAAACAATGGTCTAATGAAATACAAACTGCAGAGGAAAAAATCTAACTTGAATCAAGGAAATAATTCTGTAATGGAGTACTTTAACAAACTGAAGAAACTGTGGGATGAGTTTGTATTATTGTGCCATTGCAAGCATGTAATTGTGAAAAAGGGAGGTTGATGTTTCAACATGAGGCAGAGACAAAAGTTGATTCAGTTCTTGATGGGAGTCTATGACAACAATGATAACATAAAAAACCATATAATGCTTCTAGATCCTTCGCCCTCAGTCAATAAGGCCAATTCCACAGCTGAGAGGCAAAGAATGGTGCAAAATGTGTATGGAGGAAGGATTGATAATGCAGCAATGGTTGCTAAGTCAAAGGGAAGTGGAAAAAACACTTCAACACAAGGAAGAGGGTATAATAAAGGAAGGATCACCTACTATACAAATGAGTGGTCACAGTATCACTATTTGCTTCCAAATCCATGGGGTGCCAGACTGGTACAAGGAGTTGAAGGATCAAAAGGGAGAAATTATGCAAACAATGAAAATTCAAAGGCAGGGAAAACCTGAGAGGGATAATGCAAGACAAGATGATATCTCATCAGTTACTTAGCAGTTGCAGGAACTCACTGAGCATATCAAAACCAAGGAATCAGAAGGACAGATGGCTTATGGTCAATTTGTTAGCTTTGCATGAATGAAAAGGATAATGATGTTCATTATGCATTGTCCACAATAGAAAGCAGTCGTAGGGATGAATGGGTGTAGATACAGGTGCTAGTGGACATATATATGCACACAAGATAAGATGATGAGAAACATCAAGCGTCTTAACACATCTGTGTCTATTTGTTCGCCTGATGGTGCTCTTAACCTGTATATCACAAAGGAGAAGTTTTCTTAAAGGATGACTTTATTTTGCTTGATGTGCTATTTGTGCCCACATTTAAGTACAACCTATCGTCACTTGTACAATTCTGTGCCAATAGTGGCTTAAACTGGGTTTTCACAGCATCAAAGTGTTATTTACAGGACCTGAAGAATGAAAAGATGAATCAGATGGGAGAGCTTGTTGGGAATCTGTACATCTTAAAGACTAACATTACAAAGTCTGAAATGGTTCTCTGTAACATGACTTTGGGAACTTGGCACAAATCACAACAATGAGTCATTTGAATTTTTGGAAAATTGTGTAATTAAGACAGTGAGAATGCCATTAAATCTTGTGAAGTTTGCTTCAAATCTAAACAGCGTAGATTGGTTTTTTCCAAATAGCAGCATACAAACTACAGCATGCTTTGATATATTACACATTTCATACATTACACATTGATGTTTGGGGGCCTTGCAGGGACAGTTGTTTGACACATACTCCATTCTTTCTCACTATAGCATATGATTTCAATCAGGGGACTTGGGTTTACCTAATGATGCACAAGTCACAAACAGGAACATTAGTAGTTCCTTTGTGAAAATGGTTGAAACACAGTTTGGTTGTGCAGTGAAGAGGAAACACAGACATCTACCGAAGGTGGCAGATCTATGTTGTTTAAGATAAATTTAGCTTTACATTCCGGCCTTTGCAGTCCTCACACATCAGCTTTTGTGGCAAATATGTCACTTAGATCAGTCTTGAATTTGAAAAGTCCATTTAAAAGATTATACAACATGAAGCCTGAGTATCGCAGATTGAAGCCCTTTGGATGTCTTGTGTATGCTGCCAATGTTTTGCCATCAAAAACTAAATTTGACTCCAGAGAGATCAAGTGCTTTCCCTGGGATATGCGGGAGGCAAAAAGGGTTACCGGTTATATGATCTTGAAGCTAAGAGACTTTTTGTAGACAGGGATGTAGTTTTCTTTGAAAATGATTATCCATTTACTGAGAAAAATCAGAGGAGTGAATGTTCCTTGCACAAGCAATATTTGAGGAAAATGATCATAAGGATTTATGATCATGTTCTTAGAAGAAGGACAAGATTCAAGAAAGAACCCAAGTGGATGGAGAATTACATTTGCACTAATGTGTCTCATTCTCACACTTTATTTGATACAGAACCTTAGTTATGCATGATAAATGCATCCACTGAAAAGGAACAACACATTATGGTCGTGCTAATAAACACCCAGCTTGGGTGGAAGCTATGCAAAGAGAGATTGAGGCTTTGGGAAAAAATAGAACTCTCTAAAAAAAAAGGAAAAAAAAAAGAAAAAAAAAATACAGTAACTCACTCAACTTCCACATGGTAAGAAAGTTATTGGTTCCAAATGGATATAAAAAATAAAGAGGAAGGCAGATGGAGTTGTAGAGAGGTTCAAGGCCAGGATGGTAGACAAATGATATGAAGGAGTGTATTACTTTGACATCTTCTTTCCAGTGGCTAAACTATTCACAGTTAGAATTTTCATTTGCATAGCTATAATGAAGGGATGGAATTCACATCAAATTGATGTAAATAATGCCTTCTTACATGGCTATCTTAAAGGTGTACATGCAGCCACCTCTAGGATATAAAAGGGCAAACGAAGGACAGGTATGCAAGTTAAAAAGGAGTGTATGGTCTTAAGCAAGCATCCAACGAGTAGAATAATGAACTTTATTGGAAGCTATCTCAGTTTGGCTTGGTTCAATTTGTCTATGACCATTGTCTATTCACTATGCAAAGTAATGGTCACTTTCTAGCAATTTTCGTCTATGGATGCTGTACTACTTACTAGCTCTAGTAAAGAACGGGTGTCAAAATTCAAGTTTTTCCTTGACAAGGAATTCACTATTAAAGATTTGGGCTTAACCAAGTATTTTTGGGGAGTTGAGATTGTTAGAGGACATGATGGCACTTTACTATGTCAAAAGAAATATATTTTAGACTTAGTGGAAGATATGAACATGCTCCATAATGAGGCAGTTACACCTCTACCTCATGGAATCAAGCTTCAAGCAGAGAAGATGGGGCACTTCAATTGGCTGACCTGTTTACTAAGGTACTCATTGGGCAGCATTTTCGCTCTTCGGTGTCCAATTTGGGCATGATTCAAGTCTGCGAGGGCCCACACTTGAGGGGAATGTTGGAAATCAGTTCTCTTCATGCATGCTGAGCTAGTGCCTTATATCGCACTTTATCAAACTTGCTTTTATTAGTATTGCAACAGCAATTTTAATTAGCGTCTAAATGATGTCATTTTAGTTCATATTAAGCGTGCATGTAATTACCTTATAAATATCTGAACTAAGACGAATCATTTTACTGAAATGAAAACTTATAGATTCCTCTAGATTGTTGCTGCTGTTAAATGAATTGCGAGCTTCAACATGACTGTCCAGAGCATCTTAGATCAGGTATTGCTAGAAAATTAAATAACATAAGGTAAAAGATTCTATTGAGTGCCATACCAGAATAATAAGTGAACTGAATGTAGCAGATTTCTAGCTGCAAATTACTGAGATTTACATACTGATATGTCTCAATAGATCAACTGATCAAGACATTTTAAACCCCTTTATCATGACGTATGCCGTTGAAAATCCACAGCGTATATTTGATTAATAAAATTAACTACCAGCCCTCAATTAATTATAAGCACCCTACAGATAAAAACCTTTCTTCTTGCAACACATACCAAATCATCTATTATCAAAGTGAAAAAGTATGCTCAACCTTAAAAGGCAGAAGTGCAAGACAGACATAGAGAAAGTGTGAAAACTTTAAAAAGAGTAATTTCAATCTTAGGTTACAAAAGAGTTCTGTCGTTTCAACCAACAAGTTGAGCTTCAGTGGTTATAAAGTTTGCAAACACTGATATTCCATATTTTGCTGATAATAGCAAAATCTAACTAAGTAACGGTCCATATAAAAAGGTTAAACCTCAATCAATGTAATCGCTATTTCTTCCCAACCTTTACCCTTTACATCTTCATACTGTGCAACTGACCAAATTATGCAGCTTTTATCTATACATTATTCATTTAGGATTCTTAACCTAGTGTATTTAACTTGCACCTTTTAAAGACTTTTACAAGTCCTGCGGTATTCATTTGAAATTTCAAAAAGTCTTAACAAACTGACACTGTGATGCTAGGATTTTTTGAGATTAGGTGAGATTTCATAAACAAAAAACATATATGAAATACCACCCCCAAACCCCACCTCCACACCTAAAATTCTTAAATCTAAAAATTTTAAAAAGTCTCAAATCTCAAAAGGTTTTAAAATGTCACTCATAATCCGAAACGAAAACATAAAACTATCTTCGGATAGGGGTTGACAATGTGATGCTATAGTAAACTCATAGGACCACTAACTTTAAAAATGCAAGATTATAACAGAACAACTAGCTAAATTCAAAACAAAACGAGAGGTAAAAAAAGAAGTGAGCTTTTGTTATCATTACCAGCTTGGCCTTTATGCCTGGAATTGTCAAGAGATGGAGTAATTGATCTCAAAACGCTTATTGCATCAGCTTCCCGGTAAGAAGGGCCGCCGCCGCCCACTGAAGCTTGCATTTTTATAGCGTTACTGCTAAATTTCTTGGTGCTACTATTGCAGTGGCCTCCCAAGCACCTTACTAAGAATTGTTGCCTCCTTACAACAGCAGAAGGAAATCCCACCATAAAATCCTCTCGCTGTAGCGAAACAAAAAAGGATAGCTAATATAATCGATAGGATGGCCTAGGCATAATTATTGAGATGATAGACATTGAAAAAAAAAAAAAAAATCACCGATTTTGACAACAAAATTGCACCGAGAATGGAGAAGAAAGATCACGAGACAAGGCAAGGATCCGAGGGTTGATTATATATGTATGTATGTATTTATGTATGTCCTAACACTGCATACTTGTTCCTGTGTCAAAGGTGCAGTATGCTTAGGTTCGAATTTCGGTAAATTGATTATATAATTCGAATCAACCCAATATTTCGGTAAAATAAAATAAATTTATAATTCTGTACTTTTTTATTAAAATATTACCAAATTATATTTGTCGACTAATCGTGATTCAAACACAACAATATGGTTTCAAAATAAAAACTCTTCGACTATATTCAACAAAACTTTGTCACGCTCTTATATAGCGTCCAGAATAACTTGGATAGCTGACTTCATGGGTTAGCTCGATTATTAACAGTTAAAACAAGCTTCATTCAATTCAGCATCTACATTCTACCGTGAAGCTCAGAGGTCGGTAGACCAAGGAAGTTTGGATACCGGAGAGATTCAGGTAGCTCAGAGGTCGGGAGACCTAAGGAGTTGAGTTGAAGTAGAGACCTGATAACCAATAAGTCGGTGGGTTGAGGTCGTAATTATGTCCTCAATAAGACTGGTGGCAGGTACGTAAGGAGGTCGGCCTGATGACCTCGAAAACTAGGAGCCATGCAACAGGAGGAATAATCCTTCATGAATGGGAAGTGTATATTGTCAAGGACACTTCAAGATTCGAGAGATCTTGTCAGTTAGGAAAGTAGATGCAAGAGGATCTCTTTCCTAACTTGAACTCTCTTAGCCACTAAGTTACCCTAAGTATAAAAGGGTATCTAAGTTCTTTACTTTAAACCACACACATACGTGCACATGTCTACATACGCATTCTAATTATTATCATGGACAAACACTAACTTGAGCGTCAGAGACTTTTTCGTCGGGATCCCTCCTGGCATATTGCAGGCAATGTTCTAAAAGTAGCTAGGCGCCCGTACCTAGAATTTTATTCTTTTATTTTAACTACCTACAAAATAAATTATCTCAACTTATGATAAATCCACATACCTAAGTTCAAATAATAATATTAATATATTTTACAGAAAAAATGAGTGAACAAAATAATGTAATTAGTATTTAAAAAAAAACTGAAAAATTACCGCCGAGCCCGTCAAGTCCGCCTAGGAGCGCCTAAGACCACCTAGCCGCTTGGCCGATTTGTGCAAATCAGAGGTGGCCGGGCCCCGCCTAGCGCCTAGGCTGATTTTTAGAACAGTGATTACAAGTCATCGGTGGTTCGTGATTCAATTGGTTCAAAACAATTTGTGTCTCACGCTTCATACCTCAAATTGTATGGTCCTAATGTATAAAGAATATAGAAAATATAAGGCGAAAGTCGAATATTCAACAAAGATACAATAACTATTACATAATGATAATCTTTTTTGTGAGGACTACCAATTTAGCTACTCATATTAGTTTTTCTATCATAATACATGAACACTTGTACAATATTACTACATACTTTATTATAGCTGCTCACTATGCTAGAATTTAAAAGACAAATACAAATATGAAAAAGTAAAGCCTAAATGGTTTATGCCTCTTTGATTCTTTTGTGTTAATTTATATAGGTCGCCAGACCAATATTATTAAACTATCAACTTCTAGTGGACCAACACTCATGCATTATTATCCACTCTTAGTAGACGATCCATTCCTTCACATGGTAAGGATGTTGGATTTTTGACGTACGAATAAATCGCATGTGCTGCGGAATTTTAAAATTTTCTTATCAACAACGAAGATCCGACTATAGCTATTCGATATGATCCTAGATCGAATGAATAGTTAACGAAAACTTACAGTTTAAGCTTTGTCTTCAACTATGGTATCCACGCAATCCAAATCCCGCTGCACGATCCAACGCAATGAATCATTTCCGGTAAAGACGCTAGGAATCCTCAGTCAGAAAGCAATAGAGTGTTTTGTTCTTACGGCATATCTCTTTTCTCTCATCTAATGATCGTTCAAAACTATAATGAGATAATGACGTATTTATAATTAGGTCAAACCTAGTTATATGGGCCTTAGAAATTCTATAGCCCAATAGGTAATTGGACCTAATCCAATTAATGGTTTAATTAAGTAAAAGTCCAATTTAACTTAATTAAATATTTTCTATCTAATAGAAAATAATTTCATTACTCAAAAATAAATATTCCAATCTAATTGAATATTTAACACTCTCGATTCACTCTTAGCCGGAAAATAGATTGCATATTATGTGACCCTATAGGCCTTCATATATTGACATAAATCTAATTTATGATCCTTACGAAACTCCTAGACTGCGTCGAAGGACGAACTCAAAATATGAAGTACGTTTACATAGACAAAGCAAACAAATCTTTAGTGTAGAATTCAATAGTGATACAGTCCCTTCATTCACGAACCACTCGATTAAGCTTAGGACTTGAACATGTGTCTATCCAAACAGCTTAATCATTTTATCTCATCTCACAGGTTGATTTTATCAATTATATTTGAACACCATTTCAAATATAATCACGTGCATTTGCCAATGTCTTTATCAACCCAGTATAGAGAAAACGAGTGTTCTCTCGAACCCATATTCGAGGAATGAATCCTATCTTGGCTCAAATACCAAGTCCATGTATATCGTGACCAACCCAACACAAGCCCGTACTATCCATAAGGGCGTAAGTTTTGGACTAGGACTAAGCAAATCACTCTATACATGAATTGCGTATTGACCTCAAGTCAAAGGACTAATACACCATTCCACACACAGATACTGCCATAGACACATAAACAAATGGTTTATCGGTATGGTATACCAATACTCTCCAAAGTATCCATGTGTCCGTCACGAATAACAATTATTCATAGCAGTGAGACATACTATATTCTTCAAGAATGTGATGCAGACCACATGTCAATCTATCGCGTATCATTAATATCTCTTTTTTTAATGATCATCGCTTGAGGCAATTTGAGAGTTATACTTTATCAATTAGCATCTCACTCTGTTAATGATAGTATTAACTCAAGGGAGCAATTAATTAATAAATTACAAACAATCAAACAATTAGTTAATTAATTGCAATACCATAATTATAATCCAATATAATTATTAATGTGATCATGTATATATGTCCTCAAAAAGATTGTCTCTAGGACATATAGACCAACAATCTCCCACTTGAACTAGAGGCAATCACCAATGTATCTAATACACATTTTCTTAAAATGACTATTGTGCTCAACTATGCACAATGGTTTGGTGAACGAACCATTCAAGTTATGTTCAGTTTGAACACATTCTAACTTATTTCTCCTCTATCAATTATCTCTAAATAAATGATAGCGCCTTTGTACATGTTTATTTTGTTGTTGGATCTTGGTTCCTTTGCCCGTGCAATTGCACTATTTTATCATAATATTTAGATATTAGATAAATGGCACTTGGAACTACCCCTAGTTCATTTAAGAACTCATGTATCTAAACAACCTCCATAGGCTTTTAATGTAACAATATACTTGGCCTTTGCAGTTGAATTCACAATGGTTTAATACTTGGAACTATTCCAACTCACTGCCTCATCATTGAATTGAATTTTAAGATTATTAAATTATTATTCCCACCATAGAATAAAATATATTCTTTAGTCCATCTAATGTACTAAATAATTGTCTTTATAGTCTTCCAATACACCTCCCTAGGATTTAATTGGAATCTGCAAGTGATACTAAGTGTATAAGCCATATAGTATATGTCATAACATGCATGATAGACTCCATTGCATCGCATAAGCATATGGGATCTTCTTCATGCGCCCAAGTTTGGCATCAACGGAAGGACAATCTTTCTTTGCCAATTTGATGTCATGACCATTGGAATATTCCCTTTTTGTTAGAATTTTTCATGGAGAAACACTTCAGTACCTTGACTACACACGTGGACCGTGAAAACTCTAACACTCTATTAGGTTTATTTCGATAGATCCTAATTTCAAGAGTATAGCAGGTTTCACCCAAGTCCTTCACAATGAAGGTACTTGATAATCAACCTTTCATGGACTATAGGTCAGGAACATCATTTCATTATCAATATGTCACATACAAATATGATAAAAATAATATTATCCTCATTGCGTTTACTATAAACGCATTGATCTTTATTACTTCTCACAAAACCAAACAATTATGTAACTTTGTAGAAACAAATATTCCAACTCCTAGAGGCTTGCTTAAGTCCACTATTGGACCTCTGTAACCCGCATACTAATTTTGACTTTGACTTGGATATAAAACCTTTAGGTTGTATCATATATATATCCTCCAATTTTCCATCAAGGAAAATAATTTTAACATCCATCTATCAAATATCATAGTCATAGTATGCAGTTATTGCAAGTAAAAACCAAATGGACTTAATTTTGGCAATTGGTGAAAAGGTCTCATCATAGTCAATGCTTCCACGTTGACTATAACCTTTATCAATCATCTGGCCTTATAGGTTTGTATTTTGCCCTTTGCATCTGTTTTCTTTGAAAACTCATTTGCATCCAATAGGTCTAACCCCAATTGGCAAGTCAACCAGGTTCTAACCTTGTTCCTTAAAGAAATAATATTCTCTTAGAAACGTGTCTATCTAAAGACAATTAGTTTATGTTCCCCAGGAAGATAGAAATAATTTCCTCGTGTTTCTTTTAGATATCTTTCAAAATAACATTTCTCACTTTTAGATTCCAATTTATCAGTTAAAAGTTTCTTACATATGCTAGACAAACCCCAGGTTCACATATGTTGAAGACAAGGCCTCTCGCCACACCATGATTCATATGACGTCCTTACAACTGATTTCGGGAACTCTATTCAAAATGTAAATCGAGTTCAATAAGGCATAACCTCAATGATATGTGGAAGAGTGGTGAAAATTAACATGGATCTAACCATATCTAATAAGGTTCGATTGTTCCTTTCGAAGACTCCATCAAATGAGTCCTAGAAGGTATCCATTACAATTTGGACTCCATGAAATTCCAAGTAATAAAGCAACTCCATGCTCAAGTACTCTTCTCCTCGATTAAATCGAAAAAATACTTTAGTCATGTTGTTTCTCTAATCCAAATTTATACTTCTTGAATTTTCTAAGGCTTCGATTTGTGTTTCGTAAGACACACATTACTCAACCTTAAAACTCATTAGTATAGATGATGGATTACGAAAAATCTCTTTTAATCTGAGTTTCAAAAGGTCCACATACATCAATGTAGACCAACTCAAACATTCTTTGGCTTTTGCCCCTTTCCAAGAAAATGACTTATTGGTCATCATTTCATTTAAGACAAAATACACAGATTTCATCTAACTCAAAGTCATATGATATTAAGTAATCTAATATACATAACCTTGATAATAATGTCTCATTAATATGACCAAATCAATAATGCCATAAGAAAATGGAGATTTTCGTACTCCTTTAAACTTTTATTTAAACAAACAAATTCTATGCAGTGTTCAGAATACCTTGTGCCTTGAAACGCATACAACCTCTCTTCCAACGCTATTTTCTTTGCAGAAAATACATCATTGAACAATTTCAGCTTTTGTTCATCCTTTCCTTAGGCTTCTAGGTTGTAGTCCTAGAAACAATTTCAGCATCTTTTCTACTTACTTTTACCCTTGGTAAGATTTAGAAGAAGAACTCACTATGAGTACAACATTTCCTAAGAGTGAATGAATTGTAAGTCTTGAGCATGTGCATCTAAGGTATCGTAGTCCTCGTGTCATTTCATATAAAAAATCACAATGAAGTTGGAGCGACTACAAGATGATATTCGAAGTGACATGATTCTCGAGCTTTATTCCAGCCAAAGTCAGACTCCCAATCAGTCCCAATCATCTCCACGACATGCACAAAGACTTTATCTCATCAAGTAGCCTGCATTTGAAGAGATTTCCCAATAGTTCAAACTCCAAAACTTGAGACTGAAGACCATAAAGTCTCTTTAAATGCTTCCACATCCATTGGGATTCATCATATCATATTGTCTCTTCAACCCAGTTGACATAGAGAATAACACGACACATTTCACTGAAATTTTGTCATCCTAATACTTCTTATGAGTATCATGGTCAAACACATAGTACCCAGAAAAAAGTCTTATTAGGTACGATGGGCACCTTTGTGTCGAACACATATTCAACTCGTTTTTACCATAACAACAACCACAAAAGGTACAGTCAATCCAAATAATTCGGTCCAGTCAACTTATTCATTTCCATCATACATTTCAATGATAAATTCAAAATTGTATTCAACCGAGAGAAACATATAGAACAGGAATATAAAACAACTTGATCACATTTGTCAACTAAATTAACATGGCTTTTAATTAATTTAGCTCCCACTATTTTCACATACTCTACGACCCCTTCAGAAGAGTACGGACTCATATCAAATATAGTCACAGTGAGCCAAGATCCACATCCATCCTATTATAGTCCCAGCTAGGGATGTTCACTATAATGGATGTAGTAGTAGGTCTCTAAACCAATTGTAAACAATTACCACTCTTGGTTTTAGATTTGATCGACGTCCTTAGATCATTCCGACGCTAGGGCGACAAGAATTAGCTAAGTGAGCCAAAACCATCACACGATCACAAACATATATATCTATGAATGAGTCTGAGCCTCGTAGACCTAAGCAAACACTAGGGTGTAAATACTTTTGGACGAAGAGGGTTTTGCACTCATTTAATTGTGATGGGTGACGTCATGCATCCAAGATGAGACTCATATTTATTAGGGAAACATTTTGAACGGGGTATTAAATATCTAATATTCAAACAAGATCCAACTAATAACACATATCGGGCGCCGCCTACCCAAGCATAATATAATGCAGTCCGACAAATACTGGGCGCCGCCTACCCAGACATAATATCACGCGCTCCGATAAATACTGGGCGTCGCCTACCCAGACAATATAATCGCAAACGCTAACTAAAATAAAATAAACTATTTAATTTATTTCAACTAGACAAATAAGAGCAAATAATCCAATTATCATGCATTTATAATATTCCAAACCATAAGATAAGTAAGTAATCTAATTACTAATGTATGTATTCAAAATACTATAAGTAAGTAATATAATTACCCATGCATTTATGTAGTTCTAAACATACATAACAATGATGTATTCAAAATACATAAGCCAAGTAAATTGATGGATCAAAATAATGTGCTAAAATGTTCATCAAAATTTCTAAAATTTTGATTTGTTAAACAAGCTCATCAAAATTTCTAAAATTTTGAATTATTAAACAAGCTCGAAGCTTCGTTTTGTTCATTAAATATTTAAGAGTCGTTGGACAACGATTTTAGTTTGAAATATATCCCAAGGGCTAATTTCAATTTTAGGGTTTTTTTCAGAAATTTAAAACAAGCAAAAATACTTATTATTTTAACGTTTTCAAAATTCTGAAATTTAGAAACAGCCCAACAGACCTTAACATTTTTCAGAATTTCAAACAGACCAATGTCATTTTTAAAAATTACAAACAGGCCCCAAAGACCAAATTGTAGGTTTTAAATCTTTTCGAATTTGCAGTTGACCCCAAGGGTCAAATAGCAATAAATGAAAATTTCTAAAATAGCAAATCAACCCCTAACATATGTCAAATTTTCGAAAACAGGCCCTGCAACTATCAAACCCTTTTCCGGCCCCGCTCTTCAATCCTCCGCCATCGTCACTCGACCTCCCGCCGGCCACTCATTTCCAGGAACTAGGGGTGGGAAAAAAAACTGAATTTTCCGATCCCGAACCGGACCGAAATGGTCCCATTCCCAAAAATAGGGGTTCCAATTGGTTTTTAAAATTATCGTACCGTTCCCGGTACCGAACCGGTTGAAACAATGTCGGTGTCAGTTTTTAATATTTTTTTCTCGAACCGTCCCGTTTGTCCCGTTTTATTTTTTTTGTAATTATATATATATATATATATATTATACATTATTTATATTTATATTACATTGTTAGTGTTTCTGTTACAAAAATATTATATATATATATATTATACATTATTTATATTTATGTTACATTGTCAGTGTTTCTGTTTCTGTAACTCTGTTTCAATTCAGTTAACAGATTTTGTATTTTATTAATGAAACCCCAATTCACTATTCAGTCTTAACATGACCCAAAAAATAAAAAAAATTAAACAATAAACATAATTAGTTAATTTTGAAGTATGTACTCTTTGGCTTTGCATGGATTAGAATCAGACTATCAGTAGCTTTTTTTCTGAATGCAGATTGCAAAATGCTTCATTGCAACTTAATAAGTTGATTGCAACTTTGAATGGAATCAAAGTAGTTTTATTTNTTTTTTTTTTTTGTGAAATCCGCCATTAATGACGGACTCACAGCTCAAAGATCGATTTCGGAGCCCGACGACGCGGCGATTAACGTCTGTTTGCTCCCAGAGCAAGCGTCCATCACGGATCGCGGGTCAGGCGACGAGGGCAATCAACAGCCGCACGACGAAGACCGCCTAGCGGGCAGCAGCGGCAGCGACCCTTGGCCGCGCGACCTCCGGCGACCACCCTCAAAGGTGCTATCGTCGGCAGCGGTTCAATTCGCCGTCAGCGGGTCAGAAGAACAGAGATGGCGATTGTTACGGGATTCCAAAATCCCAGGCAGGTTCGAACAAACCAAAACACGATTCCAATATCATAACGAAAATTAATTCCAAATCAATTTTCTTAAGTTTTATTTAATTGTAATTAAAACCAATAGGCACCGTGTACGGGAATTCCAATTCCCAGATTTTGCAAACACTAATTCCTAGAATTTTGTATGCAGATCGAACAAAAATGATTCCAAGTCGTTTTCTTAATTTTATTTGCAGGTTTGAATCCACGATTCAAAATCAATTCTCTTAATTTTAATTTAATTATAATTAAAAAAAATTTAATTATAAATTAAAATAATACATTATTAGTAGATTTTGATCCAATTAAATCAAATAACTATGAACACCGACCCGGTGCTCTGATACCACTGTTGGATTTCAACGTACGAATCAATCGCACGCGCAGCGGAATTTTAAAATTTTCTTACCAACAACGAAGATCCGGCTATAGCTATTCGATATAATCCTAGATCGCATGAATAAGTAACGAAAACTTACAGTTTAAGCTTTGTCTTCAACTATGGTATCCACGCAATCTAGATCCCGTTGCACGATCCAACGCAATGAATCCTTTCCGGTGAAGACGCTAGGAATCCTCAATCAGAAAGCAATAGAGTGTTATGTTTTTACGGCGTATCTCTTTTCTCTCATCTAATTATCGTTCAAAATTGCAATGAGATAATGACCTATTTATAATTAGGTCAAACCTAGTTATATGGGCTTTAGGAATCCTATAGCTCATTAAGTAATTGGACCTAATCCAATTAATGATTTAATTAAATATAAGTTCAATTTAACTTAATTAATTATTTTCTATCTAACAAAAATTAATTTCATTACTCAAAAATAAATATTACAATCTAATTGAATGTTTAACACTCTCGATTCACTCTTAGCCGGAAAATTGATTGCATATTGTGTGACCCTATTAGCCTTCATATATTGACATAAATCTAATTTATGATCCTTACGGAACTCCTAGACTGCGTCGAAGGACGAACTCAAAATATGAAGTACGTTTACATAGACAAAGCAAAGAAATCTTTAGTGTAGAATTCAATAGTGATACGGTCCCTTCATTCACGAACCACTTGATTAAGCTTAGGACTTGAACGTGTGTCTATCCAAACAGCTTAATCATTTTATCTCATCTCACAGGTTGATTTTATCAATTATATTTGAACATCATTTCAAATATAATCACGTGCATTGGCCAATGACTTTATCAACCCAGTATAGAGAAAACGAGTGTTCTCTCGAACCCATATTCGAGGAATAAATCCTATCTTAGCTCAAATACCAATTCCATGTATATCGTGACCAACCCAACACAAGCCCGTATCTACCCAATAAGGGCGTAAGCTTTGGACTAGGTCTAAGTAAATCACTATATACATGAATTGCGTATTGACCTCAAGTCAAAAGACTATTGCACCATTCCACACACCGATACTCCCATAGAAACATAAACAAATGGTTTATCGGTAGGGTATACCAATACTCTTCAAAGTATCCATGTGTCCATCACGAATAACAATTATTCATAGCAGTGAGACATACTATATTCTCCAAGAACGTGATGCAGACCACATGTCAATTTGTCGCGTATCATTAATATCTCTTTCTTAATGATCATCGATTGAGGCGATTTGAGAGTTATACTTTATCAATTAATATTTCACTCTATTAATAACTGTATTAACTCAAGGGAGCAATTAATTAATAAATTGCAAACAACCAAATAATTATTTAATTAATTGCGATACCATAATTATAATCCAATATAATTATTAATGTGATCATGTATATATGTCCTCAAAAGGATGGTCTCTAGGACACATATACCAACAGAGGACCCCTCTTTGTTGAATCCGATGTTCATTTTAAAAACTTGGTCACATGTCTGAGTATTTGTCTCTTTTACTTTTCATTTGGGGAAAGAACTATTTCACTATCATTTCTTGTCACCACTCCTCTTTTTAGAGATGTGGTCCTTGTTTACCTCACATGTCACACTAATTTCGGTTGGAGAATCTTTCTTTTGTTAGTCCTTGCTTGTGTGACTTTCATTCTGTCTTTGGGGCTTCTCCGGTCAACTTTTGGGTGGAAACTTTTTTTAAATTCGAGCTTCTTTTGATTAGAACTCTAGACATACATGATTTTCATGTTGTCCAAAATGTTCATATTGCAGTATTTCTTGAGAGTTTCTCTACCCCCAACAATTTGTTTTCTAAAAGTAGACTTCCCTTTTTTTAAAATAAATCTTCTACGAAACTTGTAGTTTTTTTAATCATGGTGTTTAACATGAATAATCTATTCAGTTAATTCTAAAAGAATCTGAATATGAACTTGACTTTGTCCGTTTATGTGAGACAGACCTAGACACCCCATGCTCTCCTTGTTGATATTTGTTATTTTGTTAAGGTTGAGACTAGTGGGGTTTCTTCATTCGTTTGTGATTGATTCTTTTAGTGACACTTTCATTTAGTCTATGAAACGTACCATAATGGAAGTCTTTATATACTCCTTGTTGGTTCTGTAGTTGCACTGATAAATAAAGCTCTAAAATATTTTCTCTTTTAAGGCTTTCATTAGTATGCTAACATTCATGCATGGACCTGTTGAATGCACTTTGTTGAAGTCTTGATTTATGTGAAGGTTGATGTCGTAATATAAATTGTTGCAACTGGTCCAAAATTATACCACTCTTGACATCTTGTGTATGGGAATTTAGTATCATCCACACTGGTATTTTTGAATAATATCAGCTTGTATTTTTCTTTTGTATTAACCTCTTATTGTATTCAACTTCTCCCATGCATGTTGATTTACCTTCCAAGTAGAAATTTTTGAAATGTTAATATAAGCTTATCATCAGCCTAAGACTAATATCTTCCCTTTTGTTCTATTGCATTTTTTTTATATTATAATTGTTATGAAATTAAAATTTAGAGGAAATTGCTTATGAGTTGTGACAATTGATACCATGATAATGCAAGTTTCAATATAGTGCTAGACGGAGGGAGCTTATGTCTGAGTAATTCTCAAAGAAGAACCGTCTACATCCAGCTTGTATCGAGTTCGAGTTTACCGGTGGACGAGGATATCCCTACCAGAGCCGGTCACTAGGCAGGTGTTGGAGAAAAAATCGAAGTCTGGCGGCGACGTGAAATCAAAGAAGATCAACTCCACTAGAGGGAGGCAACGTCGGGGAGCGGTTGATCCGGCAGTCAATTTTTACAGAGTCGGGGCCCATTTTATCCTCCTTTTCACTGTCGCTGGTCGAGCATTCGAGTCCCCTCGGCAAGACACAAATGAAGACATACTGTGAGCAACACCCAAATCCCAAAAGAAAAACCTAATCGCTCTGAGGCAAAGAGCTAGCTACCACCTCTGATGATGATCCCGAATATTCATTTGAAAAATAAATCGAGGTTCTTTTAGTTAGGCTAAACCTACATACTGTAAGAGGCATGTGACTAGAGTTGTCAAAACGGGTCGGCGGGGACGGCCGGTCCGGCCCGTAACCCACCCCTGCTACGGGCCGCGAGTTCGGCGGGCCAGACACGCCTATTTATTTTTTTTTAATTAACTTGGGTTTTGATTGGGCCTGCAACCTGCTAAGTTGGGTTGGCTTGGGCTTGCAGGTAGCGGCCAGATTGTTAAAAAATTAAAAAAACCTGCTTAAAAAAACTTGTTGGCCCTGTGAACTGAACTTAAAAAAAACAACATGCTTATGATTTATGAACATAGAAAACTTGCTGCAAACATTAAAAAAATGCCTAAAAACTTAGAAAAAAGTACCAAAATAATAATCATAATAAAAATACCAAAAGCATCACAAACCAAAAACATCATTCCACCATTATCACAAACTAAAAGCATCAATCCAAGTTCCCTATCACAATTCAAAAATTAAACATTACAAGTTCATCAATCATTTTAATTCCAAAATCATTAAATAAAGAAAACAACTTGAATCCAAAGATGTAAACTTCCCAAGTACTCATCATTCGAACATGAACAAATTAAAAGATCATCAACTATTACATTATTAGAAACCTTGTTCCCTTCTCCATTATCTTCATCACCATCTTCAAGGATAGTTGGACAATGTGATGCTCCACTTGATGAAGTTTTTGTGTAAGCACGTACATCATTATCTACAAAAGAAATACATAAAATATAGTTAAAGAAAGATACAAATTTAAACCAAACGAAAGTAGCTTAGCAATCAACTTACCAACAACATAACCATGTAATCAATAATGAGTGCAAATAAGGGCTTGGATTTTTTCGAGGAGGATGCAACTTCTATATTTGGTAAGCACACGAACACCAATAGGAAAAGCCGACTCCAATGTAACAATGGTGATGGGGTTGGCCAACTGATGAGGATGTGGTCATCGACCCATCCGAGCCCGAGGATGAGACGCGCTCGAGTCAGGGGAAGTGGCGCGAAAAAGGTCGGGACGACTACCGGGGCCATGCAAAGGAGGTTTGCGAACGTGCGCGAGGGGAGGATGTTGGGTGGTTAGCGCGCACCGCGACTGGCCACGGAAGAGCAGTGGGGACCAACGTGCGGGCTATGCGCGAGATGGTCCGACGACAGGGACGCAAACACGCACCTTGGCGTAGGCATGTATGGTCGAGACCCGGGAAGCCGACAGGGTCATGTGGTATGAAGGGTCACAGCCAAATGGGCCGAACATGAAGGTCGGGTGGTCGACACTCGGATGATCGACACTCGCGAGCTCGAATGGGCCTGTCACGTGGTCGGCACTCGTTAGGTCAATCAGGCAACAAGACGGACAGATGGATGGTGCTCGCGGAGTCGAGGACGCGCATGGTCGAGGTGTCGAGCAGATCGAGGCATGAGCAGATCGAAGCTAGTTGGGTCGAGCACTGCCAAGGTGCGAGGAACGAGGCTATGCACGGACAGCCACTAAGCCTCGTTGGACAAGGATTAGACAATGGGGTCAGGTGCGGCAACGAGCACGAGGCAGCCGCGAGGCACAAGGACGCGCGCAACACGCGTGACGGGGAAACACGTGTGAGAATGGCGGTGCGACCTTAGTCCTCGAGGACTAAGGCAAGGCGCGCGGGACCAAAGGCGGTGAGTTTAGTAATTAGGGTTCCCTACTTGGAGTGCAAGACAAGATCTCCAAGGATCCTTTAGATATTTAGTATGATTCCTAGATTGTTTAGGACTTTAATATTTTATTGCTTTAATTAGTGATTTAGTTGCATTAGGATTAGATATATTCCATCTATTAGAGTTATAGGAAGATTAGGACTAGATCTATTTGGTGCCTATATAAAGGCCTTTCCTCTTGTTATTTTGGATCATGCAGAAATTAATGAAAAAGTCGAACCTTGTGTTCAAATTCTTGTGTTAGATTTCTTTTGAGATTTAGTACAAAACCCTTGTCACGAGAAGGGCGTTCCACCGCATTGCTCGAGAAAGACGAGTTTGGCAAGGACTCACATCCGAGCTGTCTCACCTATCGCGAGAAGATAAGAAGATTAACCTCCGAGTCGTCCGCAACCCTCACCGAAGATCGAGTTCACGCAACATCCGAGGCTAGGTCACGAGTCGGAACACTCGATTCTTCATCACCAACATATCACGCGCCATCAATGCAAGTGTCGAGAATCAATTCTTACAATTTTTTCAATATTCTAAAACATGAAAATCCTCATAAATTGAAAATTCAAGTTCCCGAAGAGACGAAATTTGAATATTCCAGCACTTGTAACACTTTGGCTCTAAAAAGCCACAATTTCCTACATCAAACAAAATTTTTCATTTAATATTAAGAGTCATTTATTAACTTTGTAGGCTACAAAGATAAAAAAAATATTAACAATAAAACCACAAAAGATCATTAAATACTTACTTAAAAAATTCTTTTTCCCTTGGATTTTAATCCCGATCCACTTTGCAAAGTAGATGTTGTAGACGGGGGCGGAGAAGGTTGTGCTTGTGAAGAATGTGAGCCGGTAGCATTCACATGATGCTCAAAATATTAATATAACTTTGCCTTCACACGTGAGAGCCTCTTCACATTTTATCTGATCGTGCTCAACTTTCTTATAAAAATACTACAACATTTGAAGTTTAATACTCGGGTCAAGAATAGCCCCAAATGCAAGTACCTCTCTATATTGGGCCCAATACTTATCAAACTTACCCCACATATTTAAGCACATGTTTCTTATATGCTCATCCTCATTTAAAACATTATCAATCAATAAACTTTGAATTCACCAAACTTGCATAAAATACAAGTTCGAAGTAGGATAAAAAGAACTGGATATCAAATTGGTTGTTTCATAAAAAGGATCAAGGAACTCACAAATTATTTCTGCTCTCGTCCATTCTTCACTTGAAGGGCAAAATTTGTAGTTCCTACCATGCAATTGAAAGAAACAAAAGTCCTTTTGTACTTGATAGCACTCTCTAACATTAATAAGTCGAGTTCCAACGAGTACTTACATCAAGTCTTAAGCCGATACTCGTATGCACTGCTCACCTGGTCAATCCTATAAATTGTGCCTTCAGTTCAAGTTTCAACCAGGCCATCCGAGGGCCATAGCTCGACCTGTTGGTGTTTCTTCGATCCTCTGACATCCTCATCGACCTGAGGACTCTTCGACTTGTAGTGCCTTCGGTCTCTGTTTGACCTACCGACTTACCCGATCTAATTAGATTGTTTTTCGGGTCAAGTTGACCCGATATGGTATCCTATGTCAGGTCGTGTTTTAAAACATGGAATAATGCACTCAAATCAACAATAAATACGATATGAAGGTATTTCCCAAAGACACATTACTTGAGCTTTATGATTCTAACAGTGATGGCATTTTGTGGAATGAAAATATTTCTTAGAAACGCATTGCCAGAGCTTTATTATTCTAACAGTGGTGGCACTTTGGTTCCGACATTAAGCTGCTTATTTACAATCTTTTTGTAAAATCTTTATCTTAACTGTTGATTTTTTTGGAAAAAACAAAATAAAATCAAGTGTTTGACATCTGATTTATATTACTAATTTTGTTTATGTATGACTTAGCATATTTGACAAAAATATCTTATGAGGTATGGTGTCATCAACTTTTATGCAAATTCTTGCGGTTACGGTACAGATATTTGGATTTCCCATTCTTTTTTTCTTCCATATATCATTGATTCACTTTTTCTCTCTTCTTTTTATTATCTAGCATTTTTGTTTTTTGAATATATTGTAATCTTCTTAATTATTTTAAATCGACTATCCAGAGTCGTGGCTAATCGGGTGGTTAGGTGTTTTATTTGTGTTATTGGTTGCAAACTTCTTCAGAATATGTTGGTCAGGGCCGGCCCTGGCCCAGAGAAATGCCAGGGCCCAATTCAAAAAGGGGGCTCATTTGTTTAATTTTTAATATGTTTAGTTTGTAGGCTCAATAAATACAATTAACTCAAATATGTAAGGGCCCAATTCAAAAAAAGGCCTCTATTATTTAATGTGACATGTTTAATTTTTAGGCCCAATACTTACAATTATCTTAATTTCATATTCCATGCACTAAATGATTATTATTTAATGTGTAACATGTTTAATTTGTAGGCCCAATACATACAATTAGCTAAATTTCATATTTCATGTACTAAATGCTTATTGTATAAAGCCACTAAAATAATACAAATATTGCATGCTTTTTCACAAATATTAGAGAACTTCATTAACAGTAATTAAAGTATTCTACGAAACTTTACTGAAATTTTAAATCAAAACCAACCAAGTCCAATTCAATTCACTCTTTATTTTTTAATCCTATTCCATTCCTTTTTTCTTATTGATTTAAGTATTATAATCACTATTTATGCTAATCAATTAATATCTCAGCAAATAAAAAAGGCATTTAACTAGGTAATAAAGTTTAAAATAGTATGAATTTTAATTCAATAAAAATGTAATAAAATAATAGGAGACTAAAATTGTTCCACCAAATTATAAGGATTTAAATAAATAAATGAAATATTCTACTTATATATAATTATATAATTTTATGTAAAATAATGATGTCATACTTATAATGAGGTCCATTTAAAATTGCTTATTAACATCTTGCATCTAAATAACTTTAGTTTGGTAGGACAATTTTATATATAAAGAAAAATCGAGTTTATCTCATAAATGTTATATCATGCATTATTTCCATAATCACACGTTGCAAGGTTTTATCCTTAAATTATAATATTAACTCTACGTACTTACTAAAATCTGATTATGCGACTTGAGATCTGTATAAGTTTCATAATTGTGAACGAAAAAAGAAGGACACTATTTTTTATATTTTGCCCAGGGCCTAACAAAGTCCAGGATCGGCTCTAATGTTGGTAAAGGTGCGTGTACAGTTTGTGCGTTGCTCAGGTTGGTCCCATTGAACTCAGTATAAACTCAACTATTACGGACTTTAAAGAATACATAATAGATTTTAAACAGTAATGTGTACATTTGTCATTTTCTATAAAATCAATACGTAATGTATTACCTAATTAAAAAAATAAACAAAACTTTGTAATAACACCTAAAATTTCTGTTATTTTTCTACAATGAAAAGAAATAAGTAGCGATAAATTATAGGACTGAATGAAAACTGAATTGTTGTCGATTGTACAAGTAATCTAGTGCATATATACTCGCACACACAGAAACTGTTATGAATTTATATTATTTGGTATGCTCACCTATCGAATTAATTTCTATATATAAATGACTATTTTGCCTTCAATATAATTATTTTATTACAATTCTTGTCATAAAAAACTTTCTCATAAATAGGAGTTTCAGTTAAAAAAATATAATAGGGGAATATATTCTCTTTATTCTGCTCTACTTTTATAACATAAACATTATAATGAGATTTTTTTCATAATATAAGATATTTCTTTACTAATTTATTTTATGTATAATATTTTTTAATATTTATTTATAATTTCTATAATTATAGTTTTACATACGCAGTCGTGCAGATTTATTAATTTATTTAAAAATAAAAAAAAATTAAGTGGACAAAAACCAAAAAATTTAAAAACATGTGGAAAAAAATAAAAAACACCTATTTTGAGAATACGTTTTTATTTAAAAAACGTATTTTCAAAATACGTTTTATAGTGTAAAATGTATTCCGACAATACGTTTTAGTGTAAAACGTATTCACATAATACGTTTTAAAAAAAAATTAATAAATAAAACGTATTTTGGTTATACGTTTTACAAATAATTAAGAACTAAACAAATAATTAAAAACTAAAACATATATTCAAATACGTTATATTTCTTGATTATTTATAAAACGTATTTTGATAATACGTTTTATATTTCAAAATTAATGAATAAAAAATTAATATATAGTATGTGTTTTGTGTTTTGGGCTCGTTTGGGCTCGTCTGAACTCGGAATTGAGTTCTATTTTTTCCTATACATAGCTAACGAACCCCTCTATCCAATGATGCTTGCATGGCCAAATTATTCTTGAAATCATATTCTCCCAAAGATCTTGACCGATACATTAAACGTGTTTCGCGCGACTTTGCTTTTTGGGCCCGTTCAGACTCGTCCAAGCTCGAAATTCATTACTGCTTCTTCCTATATGTCGCCAACAAACCCATCTACACAACCATGATTGCCCGGTCAATTTTTGGGCTAAATCTATTCCTCACGGGCTAAATAATTAACAAAAATCACCCATTATATAAATAGATGGTCCACGGAGGATTTGTTAATAGGTGATTCGTTGATTATTTAGCCCCGTGAGGAATAGATTTAACCCAAAAATTGACCAGAAAATCATGGTTGTGTAGATGGGTTCGTTGGCGACATATAGAAAGAAGCGAAAATTAATTTCGAGCTTGGATGAGTCCGAACGGGCCCAGAAAGCAAAGTCGCGCGGAACACGTTTAATGTGTAGGTCAAGAGCTTTGGGAGAATATGATTTCAAGAGTAATTTGATCATGCATGCATCATTGAATAGAGAGGTTCGTTAGCTACGTATAGGAAAAAACAGAACTCAATTTCGAACGGGCGTTGTTGTCGTTCGTGGTCACGACGTCTTCTACCTCCACCAATGTTGGCAGGGGGTTGATGCCTCGCCCTCTGTGACTGTGTTTTCTGGGATGAGACGTAGTCCTCCTCGGATAGAACTTGACTGAACGACGCTCCTAGTATGACCTCTTGGCCTCCAACAGTCAGAAAACTATAGGCAATTTTCGGGTTCAGTCTATTCCTCATGGGCTAAATAATTAACAAATCACTCATTATATAAATAGATGGTACACAGAGGATTTGTTAATTATTTAGCCCTATGAGGAATAGATTTAACCCGAAAATTGACGGGCAATCATGGTTGTATAGACGGGTTCGTTGGCGACATATAGGAAGAAACAGAACTCAATTTCGAGCTTAGACGAGTCCGAACGGGCATTGTTGTCGTTTGCGGTCACGGCGTCTTCTACCTCAACTAATGTTGGCAGTTGATGCCTCGCCCTGTGTGATTGTGTACTCTGGGATGGGACGTAGTCCTCCTCGGATAGAACTCGACTGAACGACGCCCCTTGTGTGACCTCTTGGCCTCCAACAGTCAGAGAGCTATAGGCAATGTTGTAGGACTGTTGGTAAGATAACTATAGACAATGTTGTAGGACTGTTGGAATGCGGCCTGCGCCCGTGGAGGGAGTGTAGAAAATATGTCTTGAATATTCGATAACGAGTTATAAACCCCCTTCAGGGCTTGAGTCTGAAAATAAAATTCAAAGTAATTAGTATGAAACACCAAAAAAGAAAAAAAAGAAATAATAAAAAACCACAAATTATGAATACTTACATCGCACTTCTCCCGCTCGGCAAATGTCTGATAGTCGTCGTCCTGTTGGACCACCGTGTACTTGGTAGGGTCACTGATAAGTATTACAGTCCTAGTGAAAACCAATCAATGTAACCCTACTCAGCCTGTAGAAAGTGATCCATAGGGCATCTTGGAGGACATTTTGTTCTCTTTAATCGACTCAGCCCTTGGTAAGCTGTGAATGAAAGGCGGCCCGATCACCAATGCCCTCCCAGTCATTCCACGACCTCTGTGGTGTGTCTCTCATTCTTGCTCATCACTAATCATCGGATTTTGGGGGATGAACTGCTGACACCCAAACTGAGGGAGAACCTTATCATACAAGTGGACTTCACGTATATTCCAACAGAAGATCCACCCCCTATACATCCAAATATGTTGATCTTCTGTGCGCTCATCTGGGAGAGTACCTATAGTTCTCTGACTATTGGAGGCCAAGAGGTCACACAAGGGGCGTCGTTCAGTCAAGTTCTATCCGAGGAGGACTACGTCCCATCTCAGAATACACAGTCACACAGAGCGAGGCATCAACCCGCTGCCAACATTGGTGGAGGTAGAAGACGCCGTGACCGCGAACGACAACAACGCCCGTTCGGATTCGTCTAAGCTCAGAATTGAGTTCTGTTTTTTCCTATACGTAGCTAACGAACCCCTCTATTCAATGATTCATACATGACCAAATTATTCTTGAAATCATACTCTCAAAGCTCTTGACTTACACATTAAACGTATTTCATGCGACTTAGTTTTTTGGGCCCGTTCGGACTCGTCCAAGCTCGTAGTTGAGTTCAGTTTCTTCCTATATGTCGCCAACGAACCCGCCTACACAACCATGATTGCCCAGTAAATTTTTGGGTTAAATCTATTCCTCACGGGGCTAAATAATTAACAAATCCTCTATGGACCATCTATTTATATAATTGGTGACTTGTTAATTATTTAGCCCGTGAAAAATAGACTTAGCCCGAAAATAGACCATGCAATCATGGTTGTGTAGAATGGTTCCTTGACGACATATAGGAAGAAGCAGAAATCAATTTCGAGCTTGGACGAGTCCGAACGGGCCCAAAAAGAAAAGTCGCGCGAAACACATTTAATGTATCGGTCAAGAGCTTTGGGAGAATATGATTTCAAGAATAATTTGGTCATGCAAATATCATTGAATAGAGGGGTTCGTTAGCTACGTATAGGAAAAAACGGAACTCGATTCCGAGTTCAAACGAGGCCAAACGAACCCAAAACACAAAATACATACTACACATTAATTTTTTTCATTAATTTTAAAATATAAAACGTATTATCAAAATACGTTTTATAAATAATTATTTATAAAACGTATTTTGATAATACATTTTATTTTTTAATTATTTATTAAACGTATTATTAAAATACGTTTTATTTATTAATTTTTTTTTATAAAACGTATTATTGAAATATGTTTTTCAATTATTTAAAAAAAAATATATTTTAAAAATATAATTTTAAAACGTATTACCATAATACGTTTTCTAAAAAAATTAATTAAAATATATAAACTACCCCAGTCGTGCATCATCCAAATGGCGTACCAATATATATTGTAAGGGGTCAAACCCTTGATATACTTAAAAAGATAAATGAATTAATCTTCCAAAAGAATAGGCAAAATTATGTGAAATTTAATAAATAATGGGGTTTAACTGCAATTAGATTATGATATGGGATAGTCACAGGCTTGGAGCTAACAGAACTCAATCGGAAGTAGCTTCCTGAGAGAAACCGAAGAGGGAATAAGAAGAAAAGAAACTAAGAAAGTAATAAAAATGGGTGCGACGGCGAAAATGAACGCCATGAGATCGGGGTTGGTTGTGGTCGGAGCTTTGGCGTTCGGCTACTTGACTCTCCAACTGGGCTTCAAGCCTTTTCTTGAGAAGGCCCAATTGGAGCGGCAGCGACAAGAAGCTCTTGTCCAAGCCCAATCCGCCGCCTCTCAGGCCCAACAAGATGGCTTTGCCGACAGCTTTCACACCGCCGGCGATGCTCTCTCCGATGGAATCCCTGAGTCGGATCGTAAACTGTGAAAAGTGATTTTTTCTTTTTCTTCTGCCTTATCTTTTCTCTTCTTTGTTTGTTAAATTTTTTATCTTTTACAGATTATGTGAATTGTTGCTTGCGTACGATATTTGCAGTGAATTGGTCGCATTTCTTGAATTTGTGCATTTTTGGCTCCCTTTTGTTTCCTATTTTACTGATGGGAATTTGCAAAGGCAAAAGCATTAGATTAGGCAGTACGAGTTAGCAAACTCTGTAGGTAATATTTGCCCTGAAAGCCCACCTTAGGCTACTCAATGAAAGACACTGTGCACTTCAGCTCTACTATTTTTGTTACATTGCCTGATATGAAAACCTTATGACTTTGATATGGAAACAGATATGTGGGTTTGAAGTATCCTAATGTGCTTGGGGGCTGCTTTACAAGTATAGGGTTTGGGCTGCTTGAGCCCCACATTTATATATCTTGATATTCAACTTGATATAGAAAATGAGCTGATTATTTTATCTTTTGGACCGAATCTGGAGGGGATCTTAATGGACCAGCACATTAACAGCTTTATCTCTGAAAGATTAGTTTTGTTTGAAATAGCTGAGACTGATTACAAGTGAAGGTACACAGTTAAACTTTGATAATAGATAAGAGACTGAACTAGCTTATGTTGTAATTTGCACTTTATTAATCAGCCTGGCTTATGTTGTAATTTGCACTTTATTAATGCTGGTTTATTTTGATTAACACTGTCCATCTTTGTTTTTGTATAATCGGGGATTTACATCATGACTTTTCTATTTGGATTTGTTAAGAGGTTGAGGTTTATATGGTATGTGTATGATTATATGGAGTGGGATATTGCTTTTGAGGTGAAAATTTGTTGGACTAAAATGCTCTATCCGCTTTCTAGCGACTTTTGGCTCCAAGTGTTCAATTCTAAGGTTGTGATGAGGAGTTGAAGCAGATAAAACTAGATAGTGCTAGGAAAGTTTAAGCTTTAAGTCAACAGTGGATTATTTGCAGCTATGAAATTTGTGCTGATGTGAAGAAAAGCATTGAAGATGCCATCACATATTCACGGGGAGAACTCCATGGACCACTTGGATTTCAAAATTTTCTTCTTCTCGTCTCTAAGCTTAGAGTTGTCAATTTTCATCAGTTATGATTGCTAGCCAAGATGAGTTTGTCTTCAATAAGGCCACATATCCATCATGCACCGTGTACGGACATTTAGTGAATGTTTGCAGGCACTTCTAATTATGAAAAGAACTGATTTTATTGATTCGAAAATGAAGTAAAATCGAGCTGGAAATGTAATGCCTACAATAGAGAAGCTTTGGAGCTGAAAATTGATTACATTAAGAGAGAATATCAGGTGGGAGTTGAAAAATGGTCTTGTGTGTGTGTTTTAAAAGTTTAAATAGAAGCATATTAAAATATCTGCGCTCTCCTTTGGTTTTTAATTTTAATTAAGTAGAGCAGAATTTGACATTTGCAGGTATTGAAATGTGATTTATTTTGTCCAAATAGTGCTCGTGAATTTTAACTTCGTCCATTCACTTATATCATTAATTGACGGTTGGCTATAATTGATTTCTCGGTTTGGATGTCTTGTATTTACGGGGTTAAATCTTTGTTTAAGCATTTATATCTGTCTGGTGACTAATTATGGGAATGATAAATTCAATTGTTACTTCCCAGCCAGATTAGGCCATGCAACTTTGAGACAAATGCACACATAGGGCAGGGCAGCCTCAAAGGCGTTGGTCCTCCAGACCATAGCTACCTTCTCAATTGACAAAGGAAAAGGCGAAATTGCACACATACTATACTCTTTGTATAATAGTTGCAATTGTACGATTAGAAGATTTTGTTTGCAACAACACTATATTGATCAGAAATAATTATATACCTGCCAAAAAAAGGAGACGGCTCACTTCCATGATCAACATAAACAATAATGAACAAAGAAAACAACAAATTGTTCCTTTGTCAATTTTGTCGTCAACAAAAAAAAAAATCTTCTAATATACTGAAATATACTGTCTATACACGCAACATATACTGCCGACATCTCCACGAGTAAAAATATACTACCTATACATGCAACATATACTGTCGATACTGCCTATACACGCAAGATATACTGCCAACATGCACGCAATATATACTGCCGACATATCATTCAACACACATGGAAATATATTCTAATATTGAAAATATATTGTCTATACACGCAACAAATACTGCCGACATCTCCACGAGTCCGAGCTTCGGCCTCGCCTTCATCATCTCCAACTTCACCTCCCCGCTGGGAAGGAGGAGGGGAGAGACGCGCAATCGTCTGAGTCTATCGTTGTCTCTTCAAAAAACAACTGGAGGGATCGGAAAAAGTAGCCACCACATCTCCAACCACCTCCGGTGACGCTTTCCTAATAGTAAAATATCTGTAAATTTAATCAAACGGAAAAAAAAATTATACCATGATTGGCGATCCCCACCCGATTTCAATTTCTTCTCAAAGTTGAATTTTTTCTGTACGAGATTTCGATCGCTTTTCGCTTGAATATTGCGGAGGCATGAACTCAACCTCACTTGTGGAGTTTCACCAACGCCGCTCGATGAATCTCTACCAACATCCGGTGAGAGTTTAGTTTTCGCCATAGTTTATTTTCTTAGTTTCATCGGAAGTTATTTCCACGATATTAGAATTCATATTTGGGTTAGTTGATATTAACTTCCTTTAAAACCGATAATACCATTATTATGGTGGAATTATGGGTTAGTTAATATTCTAGTATATTTGCAAATAGAATACATATCTTTGGTTGCTTTGCAATTAATTATATGTGGCTTGTGAATTCAGTTGGATCAAATTACAAGATCAATGTCAGACCTTTGGGTACTTAGAGCATCTTCAGTGCTATGGTTTTGAAAGATAATGATTTTTAACACATGCTAATTAATGATTGCAATGTTACTCCATATAGGAATAATGTTAAAAGGCTAAAAATTTGAATCAAACTAATATCTCCAATGCATCAATTTGATAAGAAGTTATTTGTATAGGTTGACCAATTAAAATAACTTATTGATAAAAGAACAATAAAAAATTAAACCAAATATAAAACGAATTGATGAGTCAGCATGTTTAACATGGTCTTAGATATTGGAAAGTGAGTTCAACATTGTCAACATTAAATGTCATTCACCTCATCATGAAAGAATTCAGGACAAGATGCATTGGAGAATAAATTAGTAACACACTTCCAAAAGTTGATGATATGAATGATTTTCTATAATTTCAAAAGTCACATTGGAGATGCTCTTAGGGGTTATTGGCAAGGAGTTAAAACTGATCAAAATCAATTTTGAATGGATCAGTTTATTATCTTTTTACTCATTTTATTTCAAAATATAATCAACTTCACTATTTTCAATATTATTAATACAATTGATTAACATTAACCATCCCTCTCGTACATCACATCAATTTTAATTCACTATTCATCCACTCACATATTTTTAACCATCTATCACTTCCATCAGCTCTCTCATACTTTTACATTCTATTAACTCTAATCATTATATTTTATATATTATTTAATTACAACTTCTCTCATCTCATTGAATCAACTTTATTCAAAATAATGCACTTTGGCTCATGATCCAGCTTTGATCGATTCCTCTTACTTTTACATTCCATCAATTATAATCAATAAATATTAAATATTATTGAATTACAATCTCTCTAATCCTATTCAATCAACTTTATTCAAAATAACGCACTTTGACTCAGTATCCAACTTTGATCGATTTCAACTAGTTATGACTGTTTATCAATCACCCCCTTACAATTTTAGTACTTGAACTGTAAAAATATGTTAAAAGTATGAACTTGGTCGTTAATGAGTTGTTAAAACTAATGAAAATGAATGTATATTTGGAAAATATTTGTAACAATTTTAATATATATATATATATATATATATAATGTAAAAGAGAAGTAAAAATATCTATCCCACTAGCAAACAGAGCACCGCACAACCCAAGTAATGTGGCCAATAGAAAATTCTCTGAAGATAATCCATTTTTCCCCTCTCGCCAAAAATTCTCCTATAGCTGAAAAAAGATTTGACCTTTGATGTGCCTCCTCACCACCACTACTCATTGTTCCAACCATGAAGTTGCTGACGCCACCACCTACCCCGTGGTTGCGAGAACTCGCTTAAGACTTTTGGTTTCGGCAACGGCAGGGAAGGAACCTATATTAGGATCCTCTCTTCAGCCTTTGGTTGGAGGCTGGGTTGACACCGACGAGGTGGTGGAGAAGGCGGCCTTGCGGTTGTTGTCCCATGATGGACGCTTGGAAGGATGGTATAGCTGATAGCTGTCAGGAGTGTTAGAGTGTCCATATATGAGAATCTTGCTTCTGTGGTTTTATTTATCTTCGTTGTTCATCATAGGGAGTCATTGCCTTTTGGTGTAGCGTGTCTTGCTCGTTAGTAGCCGAAGAGGGCTTTAATCTTTATGTATTTTGTGTTGTTTAATTTGGTTGTGAAGTTTGTTTGGCCTTGATTTGACCTTTGTTTGCGTTGTTTTGTTGTTTTCTTGTTTTGTGTGTTTAGTTTTGTTAGGACCAATCTTATGTGATCATATTTCCGCTGGGTGCATATAACCAAAGATTGGTCAGTTTTGTCCAGACAAATTGGTTTCATCTCGTGTGGATTTATTTTTAGGTTGTAGTTTTTGTGTGTTATGTTTTGATTTTGTAGGGACTACCTCTTCTCGTAGTACTGTCCTTGTTCAGTTTGAGAGTATGTTTGCTACCCAAGTTGTGTTGATGCAATTGACATATGGCTTTGTAATTAGTGATTCTTAATTCCTACTAAATGTGCCTACAAAAGTTTAACATTACATTTGTAGTATTTAATTTCGTGTGTGTGTGTGTTTTGAAATTTAGGTGTGCCAAGCCCACCCTACCCACGGTCCGCCGAAGTGGGGTGGGACATGTTGTTGTTTTAGCTAATATAATATTTTAACTAAGCTCATCAAATTCATATCTTCTATTTTCAGCCCCTATACAATTTTTTGAAGAAAAAAACTTAAATTTCCCGTTTCAAGCCCGGCCCGACCTATCCTAAGACTGTTGGGCCGATATTGAAGCGGGATCGTCAGTTTTATGAACCGACCCAATTTTTCTCTCCAGTGGGCTTCGCTTCCACAATAATCGGCCCGTCGACCCGCCATTTCATGCCTGGAACCGTTGGGCCAGACTGTTTGGCCATGTCTAGTGGAATTTGGCATGTCTAATTTGTGATTGAAATCTCAGCAAAATTTAAAATATTATAGAAAATCTCAATGTTACATGTAAATATTTGAAGATTGGCATTTAATCGACAAAACTCCAGTGAAACTGGAACCTACATTGGATACTGGAGCTCTACGAAAATAAAAGGAAAGTTTTGTTATCTTGTTTTATCTTATTTTATTCCCTTAATTTTATCTAATTGAACTTATTAATTTGTTTATTATATAAATATAAAATTAAGAAGGAATCTATAAGATATCCTTTTCTTGGAGCAACCGCACTTGATTAAAAGGAAGAAGATCCACTTACCATGCATAGGAGTCAAAAGCGTAGAAACCTTCCTTATATGTCCTCAGAATATTGTGAGAACAACTTACCATATTAAAGGTACCTTGCGAGTAAGAGAAGGAATCATGAGGAATAGATCTTAAGATCAAGGATGCGGCAATTGAGGGGATTGACATTTGCAAGGAAACTTACCATTTGCGTGAAGATATAAAAGACCCTAGCACAACGAAGAACACGACACTTCTGACAAGAGATTAATTTTTATTTTAGTGAGAAGTGTTCTCGAAAAGAGTTTTGGGCGTTTTATTTTTATTCTTATGATTGTGGAGTTGAGCGTCTGTTCTTAATCTCAAGGAGCTTGCAAAACTTATTCATTCGAACTATTAGCTTAAGTGTTCGGGAGGAACACTTAGAACAACTTGAGGGATTTGAGTTGTAAATTCCACAAAGGAGTCTTCATTGTAAAACCAAATTATAATGACTCAAATATTCACTTATATGAAAGAGTTCTGAAAGGAGAGCGGGATGCTCCCTTGAAGGTTCATATTTTGTAGAACCCTGCTTCCACAATTGTGTGAACGTACATCTAAGTTTACTATTTTATATACTTAGCGCTATTTTGGTTACCTTACTAAAATTTCATTACATACATTAACTATTTTATGATTTATTATAAAATTTTAAGATTCCAATTTAATATATAAGACTTTTTAAAATCTGACAAAATTCAAATTAAATGTGTCAAGATTTTTAAGGGGGCGATTGCAATTGAGTTTTTTCAATCAAACCCACTCAATCAATCATTTACACATTTGTAACTCAAAATCTCACTCAAACTTAACTCAACTTAACTTTCCTCATCAATATAATTAAATAATATCAATATATTATCTTCACACATATCGAGTAGTGAGCATTCTATCATAACTTGGAGGAGTACAGCCCGTTAATTTGCTATTTTCCAAAAACAATGAATACTTCCTGAACTGAGGGCTGCGTACAAGGTTGCATGGCAACGCACATGCATATAACATCTTTGTGCGTAGCTTATCAATCGTATCTCTGTCAACATTACCGTATCTCTATCAACATTATTGAACGCTCTTTCTATCTTGTATAACTGTATTAGCCTTGCCTTCTTATTGTATCTTCATGTTCGTTTTTTATGACAGCAACAACATCCTTCGAAATTAAATTGCAAATGACGATACCGCTTTCTGGAAGCCTTAGGGGGTGATTGGATATGAATTCAACTAGTAAAAAACTAGTTTGTTTTAACTATAGTTAAGTTTTAAAAAAGTAGTATGGTTAGTTGTAGTGGATATATTAAAATAATATTTAAATTAAAATAATTAAAGTTGATTTGATGTAAAAGTAGGAGAAAATAATTGGAAGTGATAATTAGTTAAAATTATGTGAGTGAATGAATAGTGAATTAAAGTTGATGTGATGGGTAATAATGATTGGTTGATATTATTTAATTATATTGATAATATTGGAGATAGTAGAGTTGAGTTAAGATTGAGTTAAATTTGAGTTTTGAGTGAGATATTTACTTAAGATTGAGTTAAATTTGAGTTTTGAGTAAGATATTTACTGTTGAAATTATATACAATCATGCCCTTAGTAAGTGAAATTTCACTTTTGAATACGATCATGTAACTTTCTTTTCACTATAGAATTTCCTGCTCCACCACTTGCCAAGTTAATAACTTTTGCATGATTCCATAAAGTTGTATCATCAAAATCATTTTTTTTGTGGGTTGGGTAGTCTATAAAGCTGTATCAAAGTCGGGGCTGCCATGCACGTTACTCGAACGATTCGTTGGACTCCGCCCGATATAGGTTGGATAAAAGTAAATACGGACGGAGCTCATAATAGGACAACGAGACTGAGCTGTGCCGGAGGTCTTCTCCGTGACGAGGTCCGTAGTTGGAAAACGGGGTTTCTCATGAACATAGGGGCCTACACCATCACGGGTGCCGAATTTGTCAAATCTATAAGTAAAAATTGTATTAGCCATGTGTGTCTCCCGTCAGTTCATTCCCCGTAAATATGATTATATTTATAAATCTTCGTTAGAAAATAATCGGGATAGCAATTCGTAATTTTTTAAATTACGTATTATATTCATAATTTTATTTTAATTCGAAAAGTATATTTGTAAATTTTATTCATTTTTCGAGATTCCAAGCGGTATATTCAGATTTATAGAGTAACTAACTATTCATACTAATTCATTACATCAGGATATATTTTTAAAAAAACAATGTTATAATGTTGGAAACGGACGTGAGATCAATCAAGTTATTATTGAGTTAATTTTGTTTTAAAAAAAAGCTACAACGCATCACTTTGAATTATAATAATAATAATAAATTAATCACTTTCTTTTTATTAAGATAAATGGTTTTTAATTAAATATTAGCTTTATAAAATAGAATTTATATTTTTTTAGATGTGGATGTTTTTGAATGGGATGTGATGATTTTATTGATTATGTATTCTAATTGTAACTGATAGTGTAGTTAAAAAATAAATATGCTCAATTTATTTGTACAAAAAATAAATAAATTAATTAAATAAATATGCTAAATTTTTCATTCATTCATCAAATAAAATGGACAACTATATTTGCCAATTATTTCTAAAATTCAGAATTACCAAATTTCATCAAATACTATAGAAAACAAACTAATAGAAGTTCTCTAACCATCAAACATAGTAATACCCAAATAAACTAATANAAAAAAAAAAAAAGATCTTCAAGATCAACAATGATTAATATTTTTTTGCCGTGTTTTTGGTTCATGTGATTTAACCAAATCTAGATTATGTGTCTTTTGAAGGAATAAATTCCTTCAGTATAAGGAATTTTGTTTCTTTCAACTATCCAAATTCATATTCGTATCGGCAATTTGAAATTTTGAATTACAATAGAATACGACACTATGAATACAAAATATCCTTTAACAAATAAATCAGATTCAATCTAAGATTTAGTATATTTAAAAATAATAAAATTATTAATTAGGCAATGTTATGTGATACATATATCTAAGTCTATTTCCTTAACGTTTTACCACTATTAACAAATTGACAAATGAAAGCTGTCGATCTAACCATACGAATTAGCCATTTTCTGTTAAAAAAAAGTTTTCGATTTTTATTTTATCGGCCGAGTTTTTTTTTTTTAAATAAANTTTTATTTTATCGGCCGAGTCTTTTTCTTTTTTAAATAAAAAACTGCTAAATATTTAAATCTATTAGCCGATGTTATTTTCTATAAGTTGCAGAATTTGAGAAAATAAAAAAGGTCAGCCAGATTATGTTAAATCTATGTGTCACAATTTTCGATATTTAATCATCCTATTTTTCTTTTTATTAAAAAAAATATGCCAAATGATTAAATTATATTAGCCGATCCATTGTCTAAAAAAGTATAAGATTTTGTGAGAATAATAAAGGGAAATCCCGATTATGCTGCTGACGAGGAGGGATGCCGTCAAAGGGCCGGATTTGGGCTTTGCTAAAGATACCGGTTCAATATGTCATTTCCGATAGCCTTGTTTCGGATTTTCTAGCGATGACTACCCCCGCTTAGATGAGTTCCTTCGGTTTGTTTGACTTTGACATGTCATATAATGCAACAAACTCCAAATGGATTGGTTTGCATTTAATGCTTTCGTGCTCTTAAAAAAATTGCCATCAATGAAAAGTAATTAATGCTAAATGACTTTGACCATAAATTTGACTTGCTATTTTTAAAAAATGATAATTCTTATTATATATATATAGATTACGTAAAAACTGATTGTACCTANCTGATACTCATATCCCCCTATATATTAATTGAGAACGTACTGAGCCTATGTGGCAGACTCGCATGCTTCGAGATCCTATGTGGCAAAAGTACATGCTTCGTTCTTAGGCTTGTGTAGATTTTAATTTACTTCCAATCCAAAAATAATTAGGTTCGGATTATCCATAAATATGTTGATTATTTATGGTCATGGTATTAATTGGATTTTAGTATCATTTCTTATTATAACCAATGAATTGTAAATATATTTTAAAAGTTAATAACTTTTTATTTTTTATTAGTAATAAATATATAATATATCAAATTAATCATCTCTTGATGAGCTTCGATTCAACATTCATATTGTATGTATAAGAAAAATAAATTATATTTATCTTTATAACAATAATAGAATTGTTTTTTTAATATTAATTAGAAAAATAAAATTATTTATCACTTAATATATTTATATTTAAAATAGTTATATGATATAAGTTATAAATATTGCTACAATATAACACATGTAAGTAATACAAGTAACAAGTGTCATTCTAAAATATAATATATATATTTTTGTAAAAAAAAGTAAATAAAATTTAAAATAATTTTTCTCATTAAATTCAAAATTTAAGAATAATTTTTTAACAAGCACCCGTGTAATACACGGGTGTTGAATTGTCATAATTGATATTAAAATGAAACTTCACATTGACTAGTATTCAATCATGTGCCTTTGCAAAAATGTGAATAAAGTATTATAAGTTATTTTCATGCATATAATTTTAAAATTATAAATTAGATAATGATGTTATATTTTAAACATAGAGTATTATAGTTATATTTATGTATATAATATTAAAATTATAAGTTATATAACTATTTGATTACATGTGAGTCACTATATTGATTGCGTAAAATATAATAAAAAATGTAATTTTTTTTTTAATTTTGAGGGATCATGACCAATTAATTAATTAAAAATATTAAATTTATTATGTGCAATGTTTAATGGCCCAATATGCATGATGTTCTAATTCTACTGGAAGATGACAAAGTTTACCAAATACCAAGCGATAAGAAGACATACCTATAGGAGTCTTATAGGCGGTTCTATACGCCCATACCGCATCATCAAGTCGTGTACTCCAATCCTTCCTATTTGAACTCACAGTCTTCTCAAGTATAGATTTGATCTCTCTGTTCGAGACCTCTGCTTGACCACTCGTCTGAAGATGGTAAGCGGTAGAAGTTCGATGGATGACACCATACTTTTTAATACCTAGCAGTCTAATTTTAATTATCAGTCTAACCCTAATCCTAAAATAAATACGTAGAAAATAATCTTCTCTCTCCAAAAATATCCTAATAAATTAAAATAGTCTACAAATAAATAAAAACTCCATATATTCTATTATTTCTCTTTCTAACTCAAGACTCCTTAATTCTTTCAACTCTTGTAGGAAATTAGCGTGCCCACGCCTTAGTTCAAATTCGTCTCTTTCACCCTCCAATCATCATAAATTCCAAATTCCGAGATATCCTACAAAAATTATAAAATCTATTAAAATCAATAAATAAGTTCAAATAAACACCGAAAAAGTATGGAAAACATGATAATTAATATGCCAAGAATACGACTTATCATTATAACAATTTATGCGATTTTAAGAGATTTTACTATGACATTATGACAATTTAATTTATTTTAAAAAATCTCTTAATCAGATAAAAAAATATAATATTGATTTTAGAATAAATAACTTGAATAAAACGTTTTACAATATAGTTTTTTATGTTTATGTACCTTTATATATCATGTAGTGTAAAATATAATTATTAATTTTATAACTATAATATAATAAAAAATATAATTATTAGCGAAGTAATATAAAATGTAAGGATTTTTGTTTTTATTAACAAAAAAAGAAAATGCTAGAAGGGAAATATTTTCTCATTAATGGATAGGGTGGATTAATAATAATAATAATCATAATACACATAAACCCGTATTTACTGGAGGACAAATTAGAGAATCAACAAATTCTTTATGGAGGACACAGTTGGTGGACATAAATTTCGTCAAAGGTGGTTCATTCCTATTCGTAAATTGTTTAATACACATAAACCCGTATTTGCTGATATTACGGTTTTATATAACTTACGAGTTACAATAGTTAACACCCACATATTTTGTCTGGATTTCAAAATTTAATCTTCTTCCTCAACTCCGCCAATCCCCACTATCCCCACTCTCTCTCTCCCTCAACCTCTTCTGTAACCACCAACACTTTTTCACCTAAAAAAATAAAAATTNGTAAATGTTCTGCAAAAACTTAAAGGAAAAGCTACTAAAAATCGAATCTTGATTTTCTTCTTTTTTTTTTTCCCCTTTCGAAAAGGCAAAATCCCAGAAAATGTCGGGCAGCCCATCTGCTGAAAGTCCCGGGCCGACAAATTTCTACAAGAAGATGAAGCGTTTGAGAATTTTAGAGCCGTCGGTTGGAATTCTCGGGCTGACTGTCTGTGTGATTTTGGGGTTTTTCGTTTTGGATTACGGAAGCGTGGCGAAGAGACTGAGGCTTCCGAACGAGAGGTTTTTGTGGCTCAGATTTGACGGCGAGGAAGGTCAGAGTAGAAAGATTGATTTTTTGACGGAGGCTAACGATGGGTGTGACGTGTTCGACGGCGATTGGGTGTGGGACGAGGGTTATCCGCTGTACCAATCGAGGGATTGCAGGTTCATGGATGGTGGATTCAGGTGCTCTGAGAATGGAAGGCCTGATTCTTTCTACACTAAGTGGAGATGGCAACCCAGAAATTGCAACTTGCCTAGGTACTAATTGTTTTCTTTTTTTTCTTTTTTTTTGTTTTTTGTATTTTTTGGGTAATTTATTCTTGTTTTGGTTAGTTTTAGCCCAATTATATATATAAAAAAAAATCTGCAAAATCTGATATTTGATAATGGTGCTCCAAGGTTTGAATGTTCCTGTGTATATGGATAATAATTAAATTTTCTTCTGTTCAGATAAGCAATTTATGTGATTTGATTGGTTCTGTCTCTCCCTGTTGCTAATAACAAATAATAATAATCGATAAAATGTTAATTACTAAATTTTAGTTGTCTGGTGTCCACAACAGAATGTGGTGTGTTATTTTTTCTCATGTTTTTTTTTTAATTAAAAAAGAGTTGTGCGTATCTTTTTTCCTCCCTTTTCGTGAATGCTTGTCCTTTTTCCAATTACAACTCTAATTGTAGTATTATCCTTTTTTATGGGGGATGTTTTTTTACTTTTATTTTTTGCTTAATTGCTATTTAAATCCTTAAATCTTGAGGCTGTCCATTCTAGTCATATAATTTTCTTTTATTATAATTTGGACCCATGAACTGTCATCTTTCAGCCCATGATGTGACCGTATTGAAATTTGAAATTGTCTGTGCTCTATATTTATTCTAATAAAAGGGTACTTTGGGAATATAAGAAATTTCAACCCAACCCACCGTGTGCACAAAATCATATTGACAGAAATTAGAACTCATGAGACTTTTACAAAATACAAAATTTACAAAACTTGCTCTTTAAGAAGTTAATATGGGTAGATTTTGCAAAAAGGCCTACATAGTCAAGAAATATATTTTGCAATAGAAACTTGTTGAGAAAATGCTTTCTTATGAAGCCTCATGAATACTTGACTGCCCCTTTTGTCCTTAAGACTCAACCTCATAATTTTGGTCTCTTTTCGTATGGGTTACTCAATCATGGACTAATCTATTAGTAATCTGATCTGAGTCTCAGTAATCATCATCATATTATGTACTTTTAGTATATTATTGCAATTAAGCCATTCATTCACTTACCAAAATGAATGTATGTTCATGCATTTTTCCATCCAAACTGTTATTTCTTAATTAAGAAGTCATCATCTCATGATTATGATCCTTATTCATCATACATTTTAGACTTCTCAATCTTGTTAAAGCAGTCATGCATATTTTTTCATTATTTTATAATAATGATAATAATAATAATAATTGTCATGCAACACGTAATACTATTCAAAATTATAATAAATTTCAAGAAGGAAAATTAACTATGGATTTGAAAACAGATTTGATGCCAAGGCCATGCTCGAGAAATTACGAAATAAACGTGTTGTTTTCGCGGGAGACTCAATAGGCCGAAATCAATGGGAGTCTCTTCTTTGTATGCTGTCCTCTGTAATTCCTGATAAGGACTCAATATACGAAGTGAATAGAAATCCCATCACAAAGCACAAAGGATTCTTGGTTTTCAAGTTTAAGGATTATAATTGCACAGTAGAGTATTATAGGGCCCCTTTTCTAGTACTGCAGAGTCGCCCTCCTCGAAATGTTTCATCACGGGTTCGAACCACATTAAAGCTCGACAAAATGGACTGGATGTCGTCCAAATGGAAGAATGCTGATGTCATCATTTTCAACTCGGGACATTGGTGGAATTACGAGAAGACCGTAAGAGGGTAATTATTATGTCACACCA